>CAUYRT010106710.1:0-43637 GCA_963574885.1 Lepilemur ruficaudatus
AGCCCTGTCCTGGTGGTATTTTCACTAACCTTGCCTGGTACAGTATGGGGGTTGTAGATTGGCATGGAAATTTAAAGCAAGTTCTTGTTGGTGCACAGCACGAATTAGGTATGGGGGTGGTAGTATTTTCGCCTTCAGTTATCTCTCGTGCAGCCTATATGAAACAATTGTTCTGTTAATACAATGTCACTCTGTAATTGCAAAAACAACAACAACAAAAAAAGTTCCAGCTGTTTTGTTGACATTCTGAATGCTTTCAAGTAAATGCAATTCTTTTATTAAAATCATTTTTTAAAAAAGAGAATCTAATGAGAATATCTCTTCTATCTATGCTAGTTCAGAGATTCATTCATCCTGGCTGCTTCTCCAAATCGCCTGAGGGTCTTTAAAAAAATACCAATACCTGGGTCCACCCTATGCCTACTAAATCAGAATCTTTGAGGATGGAGACCCCAGCATCTGTATTTTTTTAAGTTCCAGTGATGATAACGATGCACAAAGAGGACTGAAACCACTGCCATAAGTGACAAATCATAGGTTGTCATTCCTAGAGAGGACCTTGGGCCCACTGCTCATAGCTGTTCCAGTTTCAGCCAGAGACGGGGAGAAGCAGTGGAGAGTAGAGCCATGCTGTGCAAAGCACGGCCATCCAGGCACCAGGGAGGACCCTTTTAGAACTGGCCGTGGTAGTACAGGCACCATGAACTATGTTCGCTGCAATGGTCTTGTGAGGGGCAGATGTTCAAGCATACGTTTACGGTGCCCCGTGATGAGTTCTATGGAAGAATGCAGAGCAGGGGCCTCTCATCTGGATGGGAGGAGTAACGGGAGGTTTTTCTGGGAAGGTGACATTTGAGCTGAATCTGGGGAAACATTAACGATTAGTAAAATGAAGACGAAGAGAAAACACGGCCACAGGCAAATGAAAAGCAGAGGGACGTTTGGGCAGATGGCATCACAGTTCACACTTCCAGCGTCCTCTGCCACCCCGCCACAAACCCATAGCAACGTGCCAGAAAACTCCTCAATTTCTTTATTCTGGAAGTGCTCTAAGTCTCTGCCAGACCTTGAAGAGCTACCCAAACTAAAAGAAAGTGAACTGTGAGAGGATGGTAAGGGATTAGACCCGAAAGGTATGCAGAGGCATGATCGTGAAGCTTGGTGTTCAGTTTATTAGAGTAGCAACCTTTTATTAGTCATCTGCGTGCAGGAAACCTATGTGCTTTATGTCATTTCATCCTCACAGAACCCGAAGGTCAATATTATTATACTCACGTTATACGTAAGCAGACGGAAGGTTAAATAGCATCAGTTTACTTGCCATAGTCACAAAGCTAGAAAGTGGCAGAGCTGGAATTTGAACTTAACCTTTACAGTTCTCAGAATTTAAATTTTAAAAAAGGGTGGGGAAAAGGGGAATTCTGTATTTGAAAATTGAAAAAAATAGTATTTATGTGGTTGAAGATACTGTCTAGTGGGGTCATTTCAGCACTCAAGTGGTTTAAAGTGTACATCATGTCTATGCAGGTAAATATTCTAGATTCTGTATCCTATATTTTAGCTTATTGCAAACATTTTAGCAATAAAAGAACAAATCTTCAGACAAAATCTGGAATGGATGCCTAATATGTAAAATAAATGAAAAGGGAGCTGCTTAGGTCACTAGAAGGTGGGAGGTTTATAAGGCATCAGCATCACCCCATCTTTGCCCTCAAACATTTTAACAAAACTCAAAGACTCCATGGTTCTCATCTATGGCCCCAAATATTTTTTTATAATCCTAAACATTTTTCTTACATACCGCTCAAACAGATGGCTCCGGGAAGCAAGCAAATGCCATATGATGGTGACAGAGCTGTGTCTTTGCCCAGGTGGAATACTGTGGCTGTGCAGGAGGGCCTGGCTCCCTGGTGGACCCAATCCTGCGTTGTCATGGGCGCTGCTATGACCTAGGAGAGGGCCGAGCCAATCACAGACCTGGTTAGTACCCACTGCAAGCCACCTCATTAGAGGGGCCCTGACTTTAGTCCTTAGAGGTCACAGAAGCAAATAAGGAAGTTAAACTCTATTTGGGGTGGGACATTGCTAAGTTTGGTGAAGTCTCTAGCCGCAGGAGATGATAAAGTCACCCAGGGAAAATGTCCCATTGCTGGTGCTCTATTTGTTTTAGGATTCCCTCTAAGGGGAAGATGGAAGGCATCCTAAAATGATTCACATCTGCTCAAACATAAAAGTATTTTATTGCCAATCCTGGCCATCCCTAACCCCTTGCTCATTGAGTAAAGTAGGGAGAGTTGGTTTTAGCACAGCACATTATAGTGATTTTTGTCCTGGTTTGCCCAGGACTGAGTGGTCTTTGAGGGCACTGAATTTTCAGTGCTAAACCCAGAGAAGTTCCAGGAAATCAGGACAAATTAATGTTCTTACTACAACACAACACACAACAAAAATTTAACTGACCTATAACACTTAGGGCCAGATGCTGCTGTGTGAGTTCACGGAGAGTTCACTTTCATATATTTCATATATTTTAAATGTACTCTTTTATAACCAAGTCAAAGCATTTATAATCTTCCTGTTACAAGCTCAACAAATATACTTATCTCAATGCAAAAAAATAAAAAGTGTATAAGCTAGTTAAATATACTTAAATATTCACTCACTGCCTGTGATGATTAATTTTATGTGTCAACTTAGCTAGGCATGGAACACAGATATTTGGTCAAACTTTATTTTAGATGTTTCTCTGAAGGTATTTTTAAGATGAGTTAACATTTAAATCAGTAGACCTTGAGTAAAGCAGATTGCTCTCCCTAACACAGGTGGGCCCTGTCCGATCAGTTGAACGCCTTAATAGAAGAAAAGACTGACCTCCCCTCATGAAGAGAAGATTCTGCTGGCAGACGGCCTTCAGACTTGAACTGCAACTCCAGCCTACTGGCCTACCCTGCAGGTTTCAGACTTCTACCTCTGAAATTGTGTGTGCTGATTCCTTAAAATAAGTTTCTGTCTATCTACCTATCTACCTACCTACCTATCTATCACTAATAAAAGAAAAAGATCTTGCTGGAAGCTAATAACCTGATAAGTTGTTTATTTGGACATTTAGAAGTCTAGAGGGAGTTTCCAATGTTGCCCCATATTTTTGTTATAACCACTTTTTATTCAAAAAAATATTTATTGAGTCCTTCTATAGCTCATCACACTCTTGCATATTTAGAATAAAAAGCTAATTTACAATCTGAGCAGAAGCTGTGGGAGTACACACCGTGGAGGGACATGCTTCATGGAGACCCAGCTTAGTTCATGGAATCTTGACTTGTCGCATGGCTGGGTTTTTCCTCGGCTCCTTGGGCTCATCGTTTTTACTTTCTGAGTTTTGAGTCCAGCCCTTTCCATGGCACCTGAATCTCAGTCCTCATCAGCTTAGAGGTTCCAGCGATGACAGAGTTCCAACCCTCCTTCCCTCCGTGTCTTCAGTTCGTGTGTAAGTAAACTGACACGTATGTGTGCTCTGCCTGCAATCTCCCCAGTTTGCCCTTCTGGGTTCTTCTGAGAGGGACAGTTCAAGTTTTCTTCTCTGTATCGTGTGCCATGTTGTATGTGCACATAGACATGCACACACATACACACACACACACACCATCTGAGCTTTTATTTAAAACAAACAAAATGTGCAAAGGTTTTCTCCTCCTTTTCTTCATGCCACACCCTGGTTCAGAGGCAGCTGGTGTGGTTGGCAGGAGGTCTGTTCTTTCCTCTGCATTTCTTGGAGGAGACTGAACGAGCAGTGTTCTCAGAGTAAGCCTCAATGCACAGCAAGAACACTTGAGAGTCTTAGACAGTTTACGCCCTCAGGCAGCACGTGCAGGCGTCCCTAGAACAATCAAGATGTGGCTTTTGAATCAGCTCCACACCCTGATCTCAGTGCTTTCTTTCCCTAGGGACACTTTACAGTGACGTGCTGTCTGGACTGGTCTCACAAGAATGGCCTTGCTGTCCCCTTGACAATGGTGAGCATCATGACAGAGCCTGAGGGCGGGTGTGACTCTGGCACCACGATAGCCATCATCTCATAAGCAGCCCAAGGAAGAGGGGAGAAGAGGCCTGTGAGATGTGCCACTCAGACCTGATGTCCAGATCTCATATGATAATGAGAAATTCTTACTTCTCCCAAAATGGAAGGCACAGGTCCGGTCCTTCCAGGTAATGGTCACTTATAATCTCTGGCAGGGCTTAGCCAAGTCAGGGTTTAGTAGGCCAAGCACCAGGCCTTGCCGCGGCAGCTGGGCCCAGGCAGCACCGGTGCTCTTTCCCTGACCACTCGCTCTGTTAACAAATTTTCCTCACCCTTGACCAACGTTTGTGTCAGGTCTGGTTGCTTGCCTGGTGTGGTGACACAGACCTTTCTCCCTGAGGGGTTTCAGCCCTTCATTCCTTAATCTTATTAAGTCATGTTTGATGCAATTGCCCTTTGATAGATACTACTGGACACAGACAAACCAAGAGAAGCCCCAGTGAAGGCCCTGGGGTCTAGACACACCCTCTGTGCAGCAGCAGTCCTAGTCCTCACGGAACCACCATTGGCTCTGCCTACAGCATAGTAACTCCTTCTTTTGCCTGATGGTGCACTGGCAGATAGAACCCAAAGTGGCCAGGTGGTAGTTGTGGCCCCCAGCTCAGTGGAACCCATGGCAGAAGAGTTTCCACCTGGGAACTAGGACCTCTAGTCTAGCAGAGACTAAGTTTGTGAGAAGCTCAGATTCTGAAAATGGATCATTCAGAGTTATGGTGGAACAAGGTCAATTCTGCATCTAACTATCCTCCATCTGTCTGTCTGTCTAATATATATCATGTATTACACATACCATCTATCTCCTATAGGTTATATATGTATGTTACCTATCTGTCATCTATGTAATCAATTACCCCATTAGGGAAGCATCCCAGCCTTGCAAGGTGTTATCCTTTTGCTGGCACCTTAACTGAACCCTCCACAGGCCTTTCATTATTCTCTCAAGACAGTTGCTTCCAAGTGATAGAATACATTTTAGAACTAGTGACTCGAGAGCCATGAGCCTGTTGCTGTACGTCCTTTGCTATAAAAAGGGGTCTTTACTCTGAGGAAATGTCTTACGTACAATGTTAGCAGATCAGCCATTCTGTAGGTCCTTAGATGATAGTGCTGACAAAGGTAACACCTGCCACTTGCCTGTGGTAGGAAAGGCAGACCCTTCTTCAGAGTCTCAGTTCAGGTGAGTATGAATCACTGCCCTTTTGAAGGCAGAAGGGGTCTGATGTGTTTGACCTGCCACCAGATGGCTGGTGGATCTTTCCAGGACTGGAGCCACGTCAAAGGCTCAGCATCAGTCTCTGAACCTGGCAGGGAGGAAATTCAGCAGACGCAGTTGCCAGATCAGCCTTAGCAAGAGGGAGCCCACGTTGTTTGATCCATGCTTAGTTTCCATCCTTGCCACCACGACTTCATAGCCCCATTGCACAAACGCTGGGGTGACTCAGCAAGAGGCTATCACTTACGAGACCAGCCATGCTGCCTACTTGGCGGTTGAGAGCTTTGCACGAGGCTCTGGTTCTCTGGTGGGTATTAACATGAGAGAAAATGTCTGCATGTACAGTGTCCACTCCCATAAGTCTCTGTACATGTATTTCTGCTAGACATCTTTGTCCCATGTCCGTGAGTCTTGACTATTTGATCAAGCCATTTTCCATCACTCAGGAGTCAATATATAGCCTTTCCTCGGGCCACGTCCCCTTCAATGAGAAATGGATAATCAAATGTATTGCTCTTCACTCTGCCTAATGGGAGAGTTTCTTTTAACTACTTTTCTTCAGGGTCAGTCTTGAGTGGGAATTTAATACAGTGAAGCTCATTTCTTGTTAGCACCAACATATTACACCAACCTTAGTGTGAACCAGGCCCAAGTCCTTTCTTCTTTGTCAGATGGTCAAAGGGAATCCCCACTGATGACACAGGTATGGGTGGAAGGAGACATACTGTACAACAGAGGTAGGTGAAGTGAGCCTAGGCTCCCTGCTTGTAGATTTTACTCAGGCATTCTGGACTGATGTCAGTGCAATACCAAATGTTCCTTGTCCGTATGCGATGGATTGTTGCCATATCCCGCCCCGCGCCCCCACCTCCCGGCCTTACGATCCGGTAGAGCTGATGAATTCATCTCGTGATAAGCAGCTCAGGTTTCAGAGTCACTTGGTGTTCCATGGTGGGGACTAAGTTTTTATTTGTGACCATTGTCATGCTGTTTTTCATATGGGAAGTTGTTCTCTGTTGCAAAAGGTACGGCTTGGCCCCGGAATCCTAAGTCTGTTCTATGATTCTCCTAGTGAGATTTTTCAGAGATTCTACACAGCCTTCTTACCCACAGATACCTTTAAATCCTGCAAACCGCATAAGTCACATGGCTCACGAGGCAAGGCAGCTGGCACTGCAGCCTGGACTCTCTTCCTCTGGGCCCAGGTGAAACTGGCTGGTGTGTGTGTGTGTGTGTATGTGTATAAAGAGAGAGAACCCAACATCCTAGTTGGCTATCTGTCCTTCTCTTTCTTGGCAATGTCATGATTCATTACTCATCATGGCAATCCCCATGGATCAAAGCACCCGCCTGGCCAGGTTGTTCCGAGATGTTACCATGATTGTTGGCCTGGAGGCAATGAGGTGTGGTAGGCAGACCTTGAGGAGAACAAGTACTGTTAATATTTTATAGGACTTGAGGTGATGTCATTGCATAGTCTCCAAGTGAGGTAACTGCATAATCTCCAGGGCGGGGCAGGGAAATTTGGACATTCAAGGTTATCAGACTTGTCCACTCAAATGTCCGCATTCCTACTCTTTCCTAATCAGAGCCTTCATGTTGACATAGGAGACATTTTGAAGCTGCACATTTTTTCTCGTTTGTAGGTCTGCCATCCTATAATATGCAATCCTGAACATGACTTCCTTCCTCATCTGCCCTGCCGGTGCAGGAGATAGGAAGAATTTGAAGGCTGCCATAGGGGCCCTGGCTTCCACAGCATGCTTTAAGTGGGCAATTAGCTTCCCTGAGCCTGTTATTCCTTTTTGCAAATCTTCCAATGCCATCAAAAGCAACCACCACATAACACAATCCTTATAATTATCATCTCCCAGTACTGATCAAGTACAGCAACCACTTGATATGCCAATATCTAGCCTTTTACCTGTATCACATACCAATTAAGCCCAAATGAATGTTTTAGCAATCATGATATCACTGCATAGCAGGGGGCAAGGCCACCCAGTTTACCACCATCAGTGGGGACCCAAAGTTCTGTCCTGGAAGTCTGCTTTCTAAGGGCACTCCTTGTATCATGTCATAGCCGGGTCCCTTAGAAAATAGAACCTGAGGCCAAATTGCATGTGCTCACACTTTCTTGTAGGATGGAATCCCAGGGAAAATGAGAAATGAGGCAGAGAATGAGGAGGAGCAAATGCAAGGAGGTGCATTACCAAGCTAGCCAGAGCTTCCTAGCAAGCACATCGGTTGCTCAGTCTTGAGAAGACTTCTCCAAAAAGATCATATGAAAATAACTGCATCTTGGAACAGTTCACTGGGCAAGGAGCAGTCTAAGAGGCAAGCAGTTTATGTGCAGGCGTTCTCTCATTCCTTGTCTCCTGTGGGTAAAGGTTCACCCATTTCACCACCTCCCCCCACATCTGAGTGGTATCAACTCTACACCTCCTCAGGCAGCCACTGGAGCTTCTGGAGATCCAGTTGAGGCAGCGTGTGGCTGCAAGGGTCTTTTTTCCTTAGCTATGATGACTGTTGAGGCTTCTCTGTGGCGATGACCCCAGCAGAAGCAGCTGGGACTTTAAGACTGCAACAAAGGACTGAACTATTGCTGGGATATTTCTGGTGAGGGGTGAAGGCCAGTAACCAAAGCCAGGCTTCCCGGCCAATAAGTGAGAAAGAGTGGATCTGAGTGGCCTGGATTATTCATTTTCCCTTTAAGGAAATACAGCTGGATACTAACATTAAGGACACTTCTTAAAGGTGTAGCAAGCTGGTTCTCTACTTCTCTTAATAAGAACTTTTTCTCATTTTAGAATTGTATAGAGTCACAGGACTGGAAAGTTCTGTGTAAATCATCAGGTTCGGCCTCCATATTTTTCAGAGGAGAAGCACGAGCTTTAGAAAGTTTAAGTGACATTCTCAAGTCCAGCAGTAATGAGGACACTAGAATGCCACTTCCATTCAGGCCTTCATTCCATTGTCCTGGGCTGATAAAACAGGTGAAGGGGCGGATCGCTGGCACTCCACTTTTGCCTTAATCAAAGGCTTTCGAAGGTGTTGGTTTAGTGAGGTAATGTCTAAAAGCTGTTTTAAGAACACCGAAGGAAAGATGTTATATAATCTGGAAGTGCTATTGTTGGTTTTGGAACAAAAAGTTTTAAAACAGTACCAGCCTGCTTTGTTGATGAATCAAAGCAGGTGTTCTAAGAAGCTACATTTCCAGAGGCAGAATCTCATTTTTAGAGATGAAATAGAGTGCAATACAAAGAAGGAGTGTCAATAAATAAAGGTGAGTGCGTCAGATCAAGTTACTGCCTCCCTTCTAATTCCAAATCTATTATGTTAAGCAACTCTCCAGTATTGGCTCAGAGGTCTTCTTCCTATGATCTCCGCATTCACACCTAAGTGGAAACCTATGCCCTTTTTAGCACAGCTATCAAGGTGACATTTGTAGCTGTTGTAAAAATCCATAGGTAGCTAGAGCAGAAACCCCTGTTCCTTGAAAAATAGCCTCATTTCTAGCAAATCCGGTTGCTTTGCCCTCGGTGGACATGGTAGGTAGAGTGGCATCTGGAGATGCTTGCCCTCCTGACACACGCACTAAAGGGGGTAAAGATCTGAACTCCACCTTCTGATCACCTTGATTTCTGCGGCTACTGAAGCTACAATAGGATGTACCGATCTTTCATTTTATGTTCCAAATAACATCCTAGAAAATTTGTTGTTTTTATTTTCTGTCTGAGAAAATTAAAAAAAATCTGGCTTGCTAAAATCTGTTTTCTATCATGTCTTAAATTAGCCTGGCACCAATTTATTTGAATATCTGCCCCAGCTCCGCAGGAGGAAACTGATGAGCTGGCTTTGAATTTTCACGAGTGGGTGCCAACCACGGTGTGCCCTGGCGCTGGCTTGGAATACTGTCTGCCAAAGGCAGAGTTTCACTTCTGATTTCATGGTGGATCAAACTCTGAATGAGAAGACAGCTAGAGACGGGAGGGAAAACAGCGTCTCTTCAGTCTGTCAGCTCCTCTCCTTATATCCCTCTCCACCAGAGAAGGATCCATTGATATGTAACAGGAAAAATACAGACTAAATGCAATTCAGTGAAGTGTGAGAAACAGCCTAGGTAGTTTCCAAGCAAGACTGTCACCTCAGCAGAGTGAGTAAAGCCTTTGAACTAGTGTTTCCACTGTGGAAAGGATGCTCACATCCAGGGTCTGCCAGGTGCTACTCTGGGTGCTAAGAACAATCTCCCTAAAAATGGAGGTAAACAGTGCACTTACTGTTGTGCAGGTACAGTTGTCTATTTTACTCCTTTCAAGTGAAGAAAAGTTATTGCCCTTCTGTGGCACCATGAGGCTGAAGACTAAGAAATATATAATCATGCACTTCTTTTGCTGTTTCCTGAATTATGCAGCGTGTCCTTTCCTGTGAGTTCTACTTTGGGGGCTTTCTGAAATGTCAGGGTTTATTACCTGCTGCCCAGGAAAATCCATTACAGGATTGCACAAGTGGAGCTGCAAAATCAGACTTTACCCACTAATAGAGAGAGAGCGTAAGGGCAGCAGAACTGTACCCACTAGGAGGGTATTCCCTTGGCTTTTTCTCTCCTTCGTTATGTGTGTTTAGCAAGGAAGCTTGTTGAACACACATGCTTCTCAAACCTGGGCTTGACTGCAGGTGCAGTCAAGCCCACAGCAATCCAGGAGGGGCAATCTCCAAGCCTTTAATAGGTATTGTATATCCTTGAACATGCGTTCTTAGTACAGCAATTCAAATACCAGCACTAGTGATATTGCTGGCATGTCTGAGATTATAACAGATATTGTGTCTGTGCACACATTGAGGGTCCCAACCTGCTACATGAATGCAGAAGTTATCACCAAAATGGGGACCAGGAATGTTTTTGAGTATTACGCATTGTAGTAGAGGAACTATGTCATGCACATGTCTATAAGTGCAGAGCTGTAGTGTAATATCATAACCAGGATATTGACATTGATACAATCTAATCATCTTATTTATATGTATAGAAATGGTATTACTAATAAAATATAAATTATTTTAAAAGAATAGATTCTAAGAAATAGACTGGGCACAATGGCTCATGCCTGTAATCCTAGCACTTTGGGAGGCTGAGATAGGAGTATCGCTTGAGGCCAGGAGTTCGAGACCAGCCTGGGCAAGAGCAAGATTCTGACTTTACAAAAAAATTTTTTAAAAAGCCAGACATAGTGGTATGTGCCTATAATTCCAACTACCTCAGAGGCTAAGGCAGGAGGATCACCTGAGCCCAGGAACTAGATGTTGGAGTGAGCTATGATGATGCCACTGCACTCTATCCTGGACAATGGAGCCAGTTCCTCTTTCAAAAAAAAAAAAAAAAAAGAATAGATTCTAAGAAACAAAAGCTCAGATATCTATGAAAGCATTTGCATGGGTGTATCAATTATAATATAAAAATGGCAAAAACTAAAAATAAATTAAATTATGGCATGTTTCTGAATAGTATGCTTATACTATTCAAACTATTATTGGATGAGCAGTCATTTTTATTTTATTTTCCTTATTTTTATTTCTATATTTTTTAAGTCCTCTACAATTCAATATTACCTTTATGGTAAAAACAAAAGTTTTTTTTAAAAAGAAAAGTTTCCTTTGGGTATGCTGTGAACACATAGCTTGAGAGTAAACATATGAATATCTACAATAGTCAGAATTATCTTTAAAGGGGATTGGTTTAATTTGCTGACATGTGGTGTTGATTAGATGTCACTCCATCAAACTGTAACTCCATCAAGCTATATATATACATATATAAATTTTATACACATATTTTGTATATAATTTTATAAAATATATGGATATTTATATATATTATATATACTAAATTGAGTTAATTATAGAGTTACATGCAGTTGTAAGAAACAAGGCAGAGAGATCCTTTGTACACTTTACCCAGTTTCCTTCAATGGTAACATTTTGCTAAACTATAGTATCATGCCATAACCAGAATATTGACATCAACACAATCTACTGATTTTATTCACTAAGGGCTAAGATATATCAAGTGCTCAGAAGAGTGCCTGAAACATTATAAGCACTATAAAAGATTGTTTGTATTGTTATTAAAAACTAAGCAAATATTTTCTTACCTTTCTTTCTTCCAGAATTTAAAAAAAGAACAATTTTCGTTTTACCATTCAAATTTTAAACCATTTTCCTTACTGAAGCCAGTTGAGTCCAGTTCAACTTTTTCACTTCTGCTTCAAACGCATGGCCAGGCTTCAGCACCACAAGAGTGATCATAAAAGGGACCACTCCGCTCCTTTCTGCACATGCCTCGTGTCCTGACAACCGACATTTCTACCCTGCATGGGACAGACCCACGTTTGCTTTCACTCAGCCCCTTCAAATGTCTCCTAACTATCTTAATAACTGTCATGTCAGCATCTTTCCTTTTGAAATTGCTGAAAAAGCCATCAGTATGTTCTGAGTTAGTTGCCATATAGCCCAGCGGTCCCCAAACTTTTTGGCACCAGGGACCGGTTTCATGGAAGACAAGTTTTCCACAGACTGGGAGTTGGGGAGGGTGGGTTTGAAGATGATTCAAGCGTATTATACTTATTGTGCAGTCAAACCTCTCTGCTAATGATAATCTGTATTAGCAGCCGCTCCCCAGTGCTAGCGTCACCGCCTCAGCTCCACCGCAGATCATCAGCCATTGATTCTCATAAGGAGTGCACAACTGAGATCTCGCGCATGTGCAGTTTACAGTAGGGTTCACGCTCCTGTGAGAATCCAATGCCACTGCTGATCTGACAGGAGGCGGAGCTCATGCAGTGATGTGAACAATGCGCAGTGGCGGTAAAACAGATGAAACTTCACTGGCTCATCCACTGCTCACCTGCTGCCGTGCAGCCCAGTTCCCAATAGGCCACGGACTGGTACCAGTCTTGGCCCGGCAGCTGGGGACTGCAGCGGCACAACCCATTCCAGATTACTCCTGTGCTCCGTCTCCCTTATCAAGGGGTGATATCCAACCAAGAAAAGCAAAATTACTACCGTAGTGCTTATGCTGTGCCTGGTATATGTGAATTGTTTTCATTATCTCTTTAATAATATATTTCTGTTACTAGCATACTCACAAATTAAGTGATTTTTAAAGAGTTTTGTATCAGTCAGAACTACTGAGTTATATATGAATAACAAATAAGGTCCAAATCTTTGCTAGTTTAGCATAACAAAGGCTTGTCTTTCCCTTCAATCTACATGTCCTCCTAAAGTAAGTGGGGGTGGAGAGGGGCAGTGTCTTTATCAAGAGTCAGCAAACTTTTTCTTAAAGGGCCATTTTGTGAATATTTTAGGCTTGCAGGCTGTATGGTCCCTGTTGCAACAAGTCAGTTCTGCCATTGTAGCTTGAAAGCATGCATAGACAAATGGGTGTGGCTGTGTTTTGTAAATAAAGCTTTATTTACACAAATAGGTGACCATCCCATGGGCTATAGTTTGCTAATCCTGCTTGACGTCATTTTCACTCCAGCTCCAAGGCTGGTGGAGGCTCCATCATTCGGAATGCTGCCCAATCATGGTGATAGCAGGGAAAAAGATGATGGAGAATCTTGCACCAGCCCTTAAATGTTCCACCTAGAAGTGATCCATGTCACTTCCACTCACATTTTATTGACATATCATATCGTCAGGTTGCAGTCTGAAATGTCTGTTCTTAGCGCGCTCATGGCCAAAGAATGACCAGATGCACCAAAGTAAGGCAAGCATGAAAATGAGGTCTATTGAGGAGAGAAAGATAGGATTATAGAGCAAGAGTAAGATATAGGTTTACAGAGTGAGGTGCCTACACCGCAGACGACTACCTGACTCATTGTCACAGCAAAGGGAGAGCAAAAGGAAGGCCAAAAACAAAGAGGTCAGTTGTGGTCTCAGTCTTGTTTATAATGCCCGGATTAGGACTTCCCTGTGGCTCAGACATCACCATGGAACCACTTTGATTGGACGTTTGGGAGTTATATGACCTGGCTCTTACCTCGCATGGGGGTTCTAGGTCACTTTCTAGACTCTTTGGTACCTATCTATGCTTCTTGGCCAGTGGGCTAGAGAGTCCTCTGTATTCTTTTGCAGTTGGAGTGCTAAGTTATGACTGGCAGATTCGTAGGGTGTTCCCTCCTCCCTCAGGTATGGCAGTAGCTCAGGGCAGGATTAAGGTGGGACAGGACCAAGATGGGGGCCTTGGGCCCACCCTTGTCATTCTTCCCAAAAAGTGGGGAAGTGGGGCAATTACAGCAAGGCAAGACACCCACTTTCCTCCCTAGGAGACCTAGAATGCTTTGCTATGTACCTAACAATATGGCCACATCCACCTTCAGTAGATGTGGTGGGGAAGAAGTCCTCGTGTGAGCCTAGAAGAGAACAAGCAGCACTGAGAAGTGCAGTAATGTCTATTGCACGGTGAATCATTCTTTTGTTCATCTCTTTTTGTGGCTATGTTTTTGCTGAACTTTATGTTCCTAGTTAAGGAAATGAGTTACAAAGCTGTGGTTTATTCAATGTTCTTACATGTGTATTACTCAGTTTCTGAATGAGCTGGTTCTTTACCTCCTTTTCTTGCTTTTCTTGTCCAGCCTCTAGGCTTGTTATTACTCCTCAGCCAGAGCACAGAAAAGCCAGGGGAAAAGTGAAACATCAAATGCAAATTCCTTCAGCTCAAATGTGGTCCCTGGGTCTTGCACTACCATATAGGAAATTCCCTTCTGAGGGCCCATTGTCAGGCTTGGAGTGTCAGAAATTTGCATATTATTATTATCTAATTTATACAATCTAGTCAGAGTAACAATTCTTGAGGGTCAGTGTCTGGCCCATGTTGGACAGCTATAACTCTGTGTGTGTGCAGGAATGAGCATTGAAGAACCAATTTGGTCAACTTTCTCCATGGCTTCATTTACATCTTATTACCATTTTCTTTTCCTCTATTTCCTCTTTACATTTTCTCTCCCTTTCTTCCCAAGGAACCCTGGTGTTTTCAGAGCATTAAAGTTAGGTGGGAGGAAGTAGGAGTTAAGGATAATTTTTTTATTAAATTCCCCTTGCCTATTATGTGCCCAATCATACCCTCCTCCAAATGTTTGTCTTTTTTTCTTCCTTCCTTCCTTCCTTCCTTCCTTCCTTCCACTTATCCATCCATCCAACATCTAAATGAATGTCAACTATTTGTCAGGCCCTGGGCTAGGCAGGTCATGGGGGTATATAACTGTGAATCAGAAAGACACAATTCTTGCCTAGAGGAGCTGACACTTTTTGTGAGAAAAAAGATTATGATAATTGATCAGAGACCTGAAGAATACTGGAAGTTGGAGGATCGCAAGGGAACAACTGGCCAGGGCATCTACTCCCTAGAAAGTAAAGCATTACAGGGGAGAGTTCCTGTTACTTTGCGTGAATGAAGATAGTATGAAGGGATTTTATTCAAATGTTTTTGTTCTTTAACCTTTGCTTCCATTGTTTATGCTGCTGCAGTCTTTAGCTTTGTTTGGAGAATGGCAAATAGCCAGCAAGTTCTGGGTAGATTTCCCATTTGTAACACGTTTCCACTTTATCTGGGTTTGGCTTAAAGATCATATTGCCACCAGGCCTACTTCTGATTCTTGCCAGAGAGGGCAGGCGCTCTCTCCACCCATCAGTGTAAACTGTTGCTCAGGTGAGAATTTCTCATGATTTGAATAAAAGAACTAAAAGTTTCCAGGAAATAAAAGAAGTAAAGAAGGTATAGCTTCTTTCTTTATTTTGGCCTCTGAGTCTCAAGCCTATTATTTGATATTGTTCTATGTTCTCTTATAATTTTGTGGTTTTATTTCATTTTAATTTTTTCTTTTGTGGGAAAAACGTACGTCCAATTGGAATACAGACCAAAATAAAAAATAATAAGGTATTTAAGTGTGAAGGTATTTTAAGAAAATAATCCTTATATAAAATCAGCACAATGTTCAAACCAACAAAAGCATATATAGTGAAAACTCATTTATTAAATATTTTGCTACCTGGAAAAAGTGCTATATCATATTATGAAATTTCCAGAAAATTTGCTCCTTTTGCTTGCTCTTTGGGAAGAAATTAAAATAAAAAAACTAAGGTATTTTGAATTAAAATATTCCCATTATATTTCTTAAATCAAGCATAATTTATTCTTTTCTTGATGGCTCCAAGCCCTCAGTATTAAATCAGGTGATTCTGATTTTCTGTTGCATATTTGTACCCTCAGTGTCTAAGGAAGAGCTGTAGGACAATTTACCTTTATAGGAGTAACTAGAATGCTATGCTCTAAAAGTATTTCTATGAAAATCTATTTATAGGTTTGGTTAGTTTGGGGGTTTTAATTTTTTTTTTTAATATCTCCTTCATTGTCAAGGGTGTCAGACATCCCCTGTCCCAGGTATTAACTATCCATTTCTAGTAACCACAAAACCAATAATTTCCTACTTCTGATTTATGTTGAGCATATTTATTAGAATAAACTTGGATGCATAAACATTTAGAATAAAACTAACAATTATCAAAAGAAAATAGGAGCTATTTCCAACTCATGCATAAGAAATCCAGAGACGGGCAGTCCAAGAATAAAATACCACATCTTCAATTCCACAGGGATTCAGGCTCCTTCTAGCTCTCTGCTGCAATATCCGTAGGGTGTATCTCTCACCATCACAGTCCAAGATGGTTCCTAGAGCCAACACACCACAGTTCCAGTCAGCAGACTGGAAGACAGGAAGGCAGAGGGCTGGGTAGCTCCTTCATGAGATACTTCCTAGGCTTCGTACGCAACAACATTTCTGCTCATATCCCATTGCTCGAAAGTTTGTCATACTTAGAGTTGTAAGAATGCTGGGAAATGTAGTTTTTATCTTTAAATAAAATTGAGTTTCTGATACCAAGCAAGAATGGAAGAACAGATGTCGGAGTCAACCACTAGCAGTTTCTGCCATATTCCAAACACCAAATATCCAAACCTATTAGAAAATTATGTAGAGATTTTGAGTAATATGGATTTCTCCTAAGAAGTAAAATGAATGACATTTAATGCATGGACTTATATATTTTAATCATGATAAGGCCTTTGAAAACTTTTTTCCATATTCTATGCTGGGTTCTGAATAAATTCAAAGGCTACAGAAATGGCCTTTGAACAACTGAGATGCTATTGTGGCTAAAGTGAATATTTATGTATAAAATTTGTTAGTAGATTTCAAGAAATTCTAGTTTGCCTTATCACATGGATACATTCCAAATATGGGAGTTTCCTCTCAAAACATGTGCTGCAAGTATGTGCAAGAATTATATGTGGCCTGAATCTTTATAGTCATTGAATCTTTATGTTCAGTTACATCCACTCCCTTTATCACAGTTTCTCAGCTTACAGAATTTATGCCAGGACTTACTAGAAATAAATTTTTTATATGACATTATATGATTCTTAGAGTATAAACAAAATCTATTTGGAGTATTCTCTACATCTCTCTAAATCTATTCTTTGCCATGTTTGAAGGCTTGGAGTGAAGAAGGTACACATGAAAACAAGATGCCAGTTTGTGTGTTTGTATACACACAAAATACATACACAGAAATGTATTTTCCTACAATTCTGGAGACTAGAAGTCCTGGTTAAGGTTCTGACTGATTCAGTTCCTGGTGAAAGCTCTCTTCCTGGCTTTGAGATGGACACCTTCCTCTATGGCCTCACATGGTGAAGAGAGAGAGCAAACTGTCTGGTATCTCTTTTTATAAGGACACCAATCCTTCTGGATCAGGACCCCATCATTATGACCTCGTTTCACCTAAAGTACTTCTTTAGAGGCCGCATCTCAAAATACAGCCACACTAGGGGTTAGGGCTTCAACATATGACTTTCAGGGGGGACACAAAGATTTAGTTCCATAACAATGGGTTTGAGATGAAACATCTGGATGAATCAATCTGTCTCCTAAGCTTTATTCTTGCTGTCTGAAAGATTTGTTAGAAACTAATGACTTATTCACTTGAATTATTCCCAGTGGCATGGCTCCCTCACCTCCTAGCTTAGATCCTCAGCCTCAGAAGTTACTTCCATTTGAGGGGTTGGATGATACTCATGCCAGTTCTAGAAGGAGCAACTGCCTGAAGGGAAAGTGGAGGGGAGATGACTTGATTGTCCTCTAGACTGCAGTTAAAAATAACCCCATTTCCAGAGCCAAAATCAGGACAGACTGGATGTAAGAACATGTAAATTTGGGATTTCTACAACCAACTGATCTTTGACAAAACAGGCAACAATGTACACTGGGGAATAGAAGCCCTATTCAATAAATGGTGCTGGGAAAATTGGATAGTCACATGCAGAAGAATGAAACAAGACCCCTACATCTCACCACTCACAAAAATTAATTCAAGATGGATAAAAGACTTAGAATGAAGGCATGAAACCATAAGAATTCTAGAGGAAAATGTAGGAAAAACTCTTCTAGATATTGGGGTAGGCAAAGAATTTATAAAAAATACCTCAATGGCAATCATGGCAACAACGAAAATTAATAAATGGGATTTGATTGAACTAAAAAGCTTCTGCCCAGTTAAGGAAACAAAAGAGCAAATAGACAACCTACAGAATGGGAGAAAATATTTGCAAGCTACATATCCGATAAAGGGCTAATAACCAGAATTTACAAAGAACTCAAGCAAATCAGCAAGAAAAGAACAAACAGCCCTATTAAAAAGTGGGCAAAAGACATGAACAGATGCTTCTTAAAAGAAGAAAGACAGATGGCAAAGAAACATATGAAAAAATGCTTAATAACACTAATCATCAGGAAAATGCCAATTAAAACCACAATTCCATATCACCTTACCCCAGTTAGAATGGCTTTTATTAAAAAGTCCAAAAACAATAGATGCTGGCATGGATGCAGAGAGACAGGAGCACTTATACATTCTTGGTGGGACTGCAAATTAGTACAACCTCTGTGGAAAACAGTATGGAGAATCCTCAAAGAACTAAAAGTAGACTTACCATTTGATCCAGCAATTCCACTACTGTGTATTTACCCAAAGGAAAAGAAGTCATTTTATTCAAATGACACCTGCACTTGTTTATAGCAGCACAATTCACAATTGCAACGATATGGAATCAACCCAAGTGCCCATCAATTCATGAGTGGATTAATAAAATGTGGTATATGTACACCATGGAGTATACTCAGCCATAAAAAAGAATTAATACCATTTGCAACAATCTGGATGGAACTGGAGACCATTTTCCTAAGTAAAGTATCACAAGAATGGAAAAGCAAACACCGCAGGTACTCGCTGTTAACTTGGAACTAACCGATGAGTGCACATGTGCACAGAGGGAAGTAAAACTCAGTGGAAATCAACCATGGGGGACGGGGGAGAACAGAGGGGAATAAACCTACCTAACCAGTACAATGAACACTATTTGGGTGATGAGCACACCTATAGCCAGGACTCAGGCATTACAAAAATGTTCCATGTAACCTAAAACATTTATGCCCCCTGAATATTTTGAAATTTAAAAAAACTATTTCCAGGTGAAAATAAATAAATAAAATAGGGATTTCTCCAGGAAATATGTAATATATGATTGCTCTGGGGTAGGTACAGGGAACATCAAAAGAAATAGAGGACTGTGTAAAGATAAAGGAATAAGGAATAAAGGAACCTGGCTGAGGAGCAAGATCTAACTTTCATCCATGCCTCTGAGATCGACCTGAGGTTCACAGGTGTAGATTCAGGCCCTGTCTGCTTAAGATTTACACTCCACCCCAAACCTCCTTTCTGTGCCTCCCCTGGCCCTTGAGGCTGCTGTCAGCATTCACCCAACAAGATCTCTCATGTCTCTCTGTGCCTGTGAACAGACTCTATGGGAACTTCTTGTGCTCCCCATCCCTGCCCTCGTGGCCATCCAGAACCAGCGCCTGGAAGCAGGAGAAGTAGATGTGGCCAGGATAGGATGGCACCTGAACCTTGACCTCTGGACATGTGTTGGAATGTTTCCTAGGTCCTGGTTCCTGGGGAGAGATTGCAATGAGTTCTATAATTCCAGAAAATATGTAGCCCTCTCCCAGCTCTGCCAATTAACATAACCTGGAAAGGTACAATTTCCACTCAAGTCTACATGAATGGTGCCCTGGAGTTGTGCAGTGGGCAGCCTGCATGACCATTCACAGTGACCCCGCCTCTCCCCAGTTGACGCTTAGTCTCAAAGGAATCAGTGACAATACTCAGCATCTCTGGCAATAGCAGGAATGGAAACAGGGCCGGCCAATAATGACGAGGTCAAGATTTATTCATGTGCTTATGCAAAGGTATTTTATTTTCCATACCATTTTATTGCTCTAGTACACATCTTGATATTAGAAGTGACCTGCACTTTCATGGGTCTCTGCTCATCAGATTCCTTCCAGCTTTGCAAGGAGCAATTTGCCTAAGAAGCTCAAATTATTTATTCTGAGTAAATGCTGATTTCATTTCACTCCCTTGAATCTAAATCTAAATCTCCTCTGGGGAAAAATACATTAATAATTCTTCTATTTAAACAAGCTGACTTGATCTGTCTACAGTGGATCTAACATGTCCAAAATTATTTAAATTAGGGATGGAAGGTACAAGATGTCCCTAATGCTTTTAAAGCAACAAAAAGATTTTTCCTCAATTATTTAAAATCTAGCAGTGGTGCAAGCTGATATCCAAGGCTCTCTAAACTAGTGGTACTTAAAGTGTGGTTCCTGGAACCACAACATCACCGTCACCTGGGAACTTTGTTAGACATGGAAATTCTCAGTTCCTACCTAAGACCTATTGAATCACAAAGTCTGGGAGTGGGCCCAGAAACCTGTGCTTTAACAAGACCTCTGGTGATTCTGACGCCCACTCAAGTCTGAGAAGCAGTGTTCTGGATGTAGAACAGTAATTCTAGTCTTGGCTGTATATTAGAATCACTTGGAAAGCTCTTAAAAATTGGACGCCCAGGCCACACCCCAGACAAATCAGAATGTCTAGCAGTGGAACCCAGGCGTAATTTCTCCAGGTGATTGCAGCATATGGCCAAGGTTAAAAACCATTGCTTTAAGAGCAGTTCTCAAAGTTTAGTGTGTATAAAAATGACTTGAGATACTTGCTAAGTGCACAGATTCACACCCAGAGGTTTTGATTCAGTAGATCAATGATAAGGCTCAGGAATTTATATTTTTAGCCAATAGTCCAGGTGATGCTGCTGCACAAGACCCAGGGACCACTCCATAAGAAACACTACTTAGATCCAGGTTTGCTTGAGGAATCGTGAGGAAGGACTGTACTTACTGGTGGGAATTAAGACGCCATAGCTCTGACGATTTAAAATTGTAGCCCAAAAGAGTTTAACAGATGACTGCATGAAGATGGTGAAAACTGCAAATGCAGAAAGGCAGTGGGGCTATTTAATTGTGATGTCCCTGTCAACCTCCACCTATATTTATCTTGGGAGCTGATGAGTTCTCTTAGTGAACAAAATAATGATATCAAGAGACCCACACAAATAACCCCTCACATTGAGTGGTCCTGAGTTGGACGCCCTGGCTAGCACACGCTATCAGAGCGAATCCACACACAAGGAGTAGAGCACTTACATGGAAACAACACAGGTCTTGGATTGAATTTGGATTTGGATTTGAACCTGGATGTCACCACTTGCTAGCTACGTGATCTTGAAAAGTTACTCATCTCTCTGAATCTGTGTTTTGATCTGTCAAATGAGAAAAGTGATACCAACCTCACAGGGTTGTTATGAAGTTGAACATGAAAGGCACTTGACTCACAGCAAAGAGTGGCGATTGTTATTTTGAAGGGTTAAATGGCCCATGATCATTTATCAATCAGATTCTGTGTTCTAGTTTATTATGCCAGATGCTGTCCAGTAGGAGTGCCATCCTGGGAAATTCCTCCAGCTTCTCTGCATGGACTCACAGAATGCACAGCAGGCAGAGACCTGAAAACTTGACACAGTCTTTAAAACTAAGCAAAGACAATTAATGATGGATAATCTAGGGGATATTTTTAAATCTGCACAAGCACTGCACTTGAGGAGTCCCCCAAACTATTCTCTTAGAGTCTGTTGGTAAAAAGTTAACTTGGGAACAGAATCTTAAGCACTTTCCCAGCTGTGTTCTAATTGCATGTTTAGAAAGACTATACATACATTTTTTGGTGTAGTAACATCAAGGATAGATGCTGCTAAAGAGAATTTTAAGTGATTCATGCCATGTTTTCTTATTCAGGAAAGCTTTTTTTAACTTTCTTCTGATAAGCCTGCAGAAATAAAACAGAATATGGCAGAGGAAGACATTAAGAATTAAAGTTGGGAAAGAACTCTTTATGAGAGTCACCCAGCTTCTTTTTGAGTCTCAGACAGAAAAGTCCAGCCTGCCCCGCCTGATGGCCCGAGGCAGATGGAGCTTCTCTCACCCCAAGTGCTTAGTGAAACACTTTGCACTTCTTCCCTCCTGCCACGGGATGAACACTTCTCCTCTGGTGGCTTTGGTGTGGAGAGCGGCTGGGCATCACTCCCTTCATAATTACCCTATGCACGCTTGAAGAAGACAATTGGGTCATTCTCTACCTTCTTTTTTTCCCAAGAAAAAATCCAGTTCCTTAAAGTTTGCCTCAAAGGCTCTGTTTTCCAGCCCTCCGATAATTATTGTCTCTTGTGTGTGCCCTGGCCAAGTCCCCAGCTTCTCTTGTCAGCAGTGGCTCTCAGAACTGGCCCTGGTCCATGAAAAGGGACCTGACCTTGCTGACAGAAGAGGAAGCCCCCTCTGTTCCCACACTCATGTGGAAGCCAAGAGAGTGGTGAGCAGTTGTCACAGAGCACCTCCCAGACATTATTCTAGAAGGTGTGGGAACCTCTGCTGTCCACGGGGACAGGCAGGAATGTACGGCACAGCAGAGGGCAGCGTCCGGACGGAGAACACGCGCAGGTCGGCCCTGGGCGGGTTACGGCGGTCTGTTGCCCTGAGGCACATTGTTGCCGGGTCTTCTGATTTTTCCAGGAAAGTTCAAAATCTGGACTTTAAACGTGCCTACTTTTTTTTTCTTTACGTTGTTTACCATCTCAAACACACTCTGTGGGCAAATAAAACATGTCTGGAGGCTGAATCAGATCCCTCAGCCTCCTGATAACATCTGTTGCAGTTAATGGAGTATAAACAAAAGCCAGTGGAGTATGCGCGGGGCCGGGGATGGGTTAGGGCACAGATAGATGGCAAACTGATTTTTACCAAGAAACAGCCACAGTAATTAACAGTGATAAACACTTCTTCATAAGAGGAAAGAAAAATTATTAATAAAATGCTAAAATAATTACCATTTTAATCCAGCACCTGGAGTATAATAAATGTTCAATAAATATTTGCTAAATACCTTACTTTTTAATATTGTTTGGCCATCATGAAGCACTGCATGGCTTCACTGGCTCCTCAGAGCAGGCCTGAGGGGTAAGAATATTCTTTCCATTCTCGTTACCTGGAGAGGCGCTGCGGCTAGGCGCAGCAGAGCTGGAGCTTCGTCCGGATGCTCCATTCTTCGTTATTTTTCCTTCTTGGGTCTTGACTTCCCAAGATCTAGGGCCCGCCTTGCAGACAGGCAGAAGTGGGCACCTGTGAGTGCAATGTGATCTGAGAGACCGTCCTCCCTCCTCCCCACAAGGAGCCACTTCTCCTCACATGTGGTTAGTAGACAAGCGAAAATAAAACTCAAAGCAAAGGAAGGGACGGACAATGAAAAGTAGGTCTTTCCCCGCTGATCTCATCCAGCCACCCAGTTCTACTAATTCTGCTCTCTGGAGGGAACTCTTATATTCAGCTTATGTAAGCATATGGAGATATTTTATGTACTGCGTGTGCATGTGTTTGTATACAAATGGTAGTATTTTATAATACTGTTTGTTACTTCCTTTTTTTTAAGTTAAGACTGTGATCGGAATAACTTTTCATATCAATACTTATGGAGCCGCCCATTCTATTTAATCAAATCCCTATCAATGGACATTTAGGTTGCTTTCAGTCTTTTACTATTAATATTATAAATGATGCTACAGTGAATAACTGTGCATTATTTCACACATCGAAGTGAATCTGTGGAATAAATACTCACAGGTGGAATTGCTGGATCCAAGGGTGTCATCATTTTTAATTTTTAAAGCTTGCCAAATTGCCCTTCAAAAAGCCCACGTTATGCCCACACAATCAATATATAGAGCGCTATCACCCTATTCTGTAAAAATCTACTTTTCTGTTTATTCATTCACCTCAATGCTCACCCTCCAGGCAACTTATAATTGTTCCACTTCTGAAATCCAAAATTTAGTGGTGTACCTCTGTCCAAACTTTCATCCAGCTATTGCCATGACACCCCTGCACTTTCTCCTGGCTGTGGGTGTCCCCCTTCCCCTTCTTGTTCCTATGAAATCCGGCTCCATAGTCTATCACTTCAGCCTCCTTTTCTTTGTGAGGGCAAAACCCTCATCCTGGATCGGTCCAACCATCTGCCACCTCCAAGCCAACACCCAGGCTCCCAAGTGCTCTGAGAGAGAAATCTCTCTACCTGGGCTGCTCCAAATCCACATGCCCCCACCTCACCTGGGCGTCCACACTGCCCCCACCGCCAACACTTCCCTGCCAAGCAGATCTTTCAAAGCTCCCCTGCCAAGCAGATCTTTCAAAGCTCTGAACTCTCCTCTCTCTCCTCAGATGGCCATCTCTTCTACTTTCCTCAGAGAAATGATAATCCCACTTTTCTTCCCTCTCCCCTAACTCTTCTCCCTTGGTACTGAAGCATCTTCCAGCCTCTCTCATCAAAAAGCCTTTCTCCCTTGACTCTGCTCTACCTCTTGTGGTCACTGTCTGGTCCCTCCTGTTCGTTGCCTGACTTCCTGTGAGAGCAGGTACACTTGTGAGTATTCCAACCTTATCCTGCATTTAGTCTCCAAACCTCTGAAATCTAACTTCAACCATCATGACTACAATGGCTCCATAATGTCCTGACAGTAATTACAGTGGGCACTTTGACAACCTCCTGTTGCTTGACCTCTCGGTAGCATGTGACACCTTTTGCAACCCTCCTTCGTGAAACACCCTTTTGTTCCTTTAGCTTTCAGGGCCCCATCTCTTGCCACCCACCACCTGATTCTGTGCGGCTGCAGTCATATTTAACTCCCTCAGTTCCTTGGGTGGTGGGTATGATGTTGACTCCTCTGCTCCCCAAGTCATTAGTCTAAACCAAACATGTTAATCTCACTCCACTGGCTAGCAATTTGATTGGGAAAAAGGACATGACCCAACCCTGGCTGAAAAGGCATGAGGGGAAGTCATCTGCTTGATGTCAACAGAGAAAAATTTTCTTACTCCTGAAGAGTCACATGGAAAGGACAGTATCTTTTCTTATGCCAAGAGTGGAGTGGACTACAAGGAGGAGCAAGAGCTGGGGGAACACAGAGCAGAGGAGCTGGGCCTTTGTGGACCCTGCCTGAGGCCTGTGCTGCATGGGACCTTTCTGTTATGTAAGATCATAAGCTAGCTTATGGCTGAGCTAGCTTGAGTGGGGTTTTATATATACCGTATATACCTATATACCGTAGTCACTCCATATGTATGTGTTCCTTTTGCCTAGAATCCTTCTACCACAGAGATCTCTATTTCCTACTCATCTAAGAAGTCTCAACTCAGGCATAGTTCTACTAGGGGTCCTTCCATGGTCCCTCCAGAGAAGGCATTTTTCCTTTGTGCTCCTATAGTGCTGTGTGAGTGCAGAGGTGTAGTAATCTACTGTAATACTCACTAGAATGTAATTCCTTGAAGATGTCGGGTTGCAGTCTGAAATGTCAGTTCTTGGCGCACTTGTGGCTCAAGAATGACCAGAGTAAGTAAGGAAAGCACAAAAATGCGATTTATTGAGGAGAAAAAGATAGAGTTCTAGAGCAAGAGCAAGATATAGGTTTACAGAGCGTGCTACATATGCCACACGTGATGACCGGACCCATTGTTATAGCAAAAGGGAGGGCAAAAGGGCTTGGCCTGAGTCTTGTTTTATAGTGTCCAGATTGGGGCCTCCTTTGTGGCTCAGATGTCACCATGGAACCACTTTGATTGGACAGTTGGGAGTTATATGACCTGAGTTTACTGCGCTTGTGGATCTCCCATGAGCCTCTCTGAAACCCCATTTGCAGTGGGGTGGACAGCAACGGCACCTGCTTTCGTCCCTAGGAGGTCCAGAATCCCTTTCTATCTACGTAACAAGGAGAGGGATCACTTTTAGCACCTAACCCTGTGCCCGGCACATAGTAATTGTTCACTACATATGTGTTAAAAAAATAAATGAAGAATATTACTTTCACTGAACTAATCATCATTTTAATGACAATAACAATATTGTCAAAGATGAATGGAAATAGACCCTCCCCACAAACATAGCCCATGGTAGAGTTTTTCTGAATGGCAACTTGATAGTATGTTTTAGGATACAAAAAAAAGTGCCCCAGAAATTCCACTTCTAGGAATTTGTCATTACAAAAGAATCAGACATGTACACAAAGATTTATTTATATATATACACATGAATGTGTTGCTCTTAAGGGTAAAGTATTGAAGACAATCTACAACAGTAGAGTGGATTGCTGAAATACGTTTTTTTTTTTTTTTTTTTTTTACAGAATCTCACTCTGTTGTCCAGGCGAGAGTGCCGTGGCGTCAGCCTAGCTCACAGCAATCTCAAACTCCTGGGCTCAAGCGATCCTTCTGCCTCAGCCTCCCAAGTAGCTAGGACTACAAGCATGCACCACCATGCCCGGCTAATGTTTTTCTATATATATTTTTAGTTGTCCAGCTAATTTCTTTCTATTTTTAGTAGAGATGGGGTCTCACTCTTGCTCAGGCTGGTCTCAAACTCCTGAGCTCAAGCAGTTCTCCCACCTCAGCCTCCCAGAGTGCTAGAATTACAGGCGTGAGCCACCACTCTGGGCCTATTGTTGAAATAAATTGTAATATATCCATATGTGGATATGCAGCCAACAAAATTTGTGTTTTGAAAAATGTTTAATAATTTGGGAAAACATTTATATCATACAGTAAAAAAGTATGTACATGAAGGAGCTCAGAAAATTTTACCCCAAAATATGACTTGTTGGTATAAAGAGTATTTTGAATTAAAGGCCCTTAGAGATAAATAGGTCCTTGGAAGGGGTTTTCCCCCTAGCTGCATAAACCAAACTTACCCATCAAAAAGAACAATTGACTTCCCTTCCCCTCCCTGTTATCTCAATTTATTGCAGGAAAAAGATCAAGAATGCAACCAGACCTGGCCCAAATCATTTTAAACATAATACCTGTCTCCCAGATTAATTTACAGGTCAGTCTGTTTCCCCCCATCCATTCATTCTCCCAAGTATTTATCCTCCCTAGCAACCGTTTATTGTCCCTAAACAGAATTATCTATACTCCTTGTCTCTTCCTGCCCTCTAAAAGACAGGTATAAAAATATCTGGATCCCACTGGGATATTGGGTAATCACTGTGATTCTCCCCATGTGCATGGCAAACAAACCTCTTCCTCTTATTAATCTGCCTTAATTGTGAGTTGATCTTTCAGTGAACTTCTGGGGAAAAGGGCAAATTTCCCCTCACCCCCACATAACAAAAGCTGTATGTAAGTGTGATTCATGTACATTTTAAAAATAGATATGAACAAAGAAAAAGACTAAAAACTATACATTAAGTTTTTTAAAAGTTTCATTAGATTTAGGGGGTACCAGTGGTTTTTTTGTTACATGGATGAATTGTATAGTGGTAAAATCAGGGCTTTTAGTACACCCATCACAAAGATATAGAATTAACTTGAGTGCCTATCAACTGATGAATGGATAAAGAAATTGTGATATATGTGTGTGCATATATAATATACACACACATAAAAAGGAATGGAATATTGTCTTCTACAGCAACTAATATTTTAATAGTAGTTAATAGGATTGTGAGTGGTTTTAATTTCTTCTTTATGTTTTTCTTAATTCTTAACAATAAATATAAATTTTAAAAAGCTATTAAAATAGCTTTTTAAAGGAAAAGAAAGGAAAAGAGGAAGAAAGGACAGAGAGAGAAGAGAAGAGGGAGAAGAGAGGAGAGAGAATGAGAACACAAGGCTGGATCAGGACCACTGAGTTTTATTAATAGTCCCAGTTTTACTGTTGAGAAACCACCCAGTCTAGTCATTTAATCTTTGTCTCGCAATTTCTCACTCAGCAAATTGGGAGTAATAATATTAACCCTGTCTCACAGAATTTTTGTCAATAAAAAGAGTATATGAATGCATATGCTTTTTCAAAGCAATGCATATGCTTTGAAAAAGTATATGCATTTTGTACCATCAGATGGCATTGTTATTCATATGGATGTTGTTTAATCACAGCTTTACCCTTTCTGTAATTTGAATCCTCAAACACATTTTTTATCTAAATGATGACATCGTATCCATGATTTCCTATGGGGCTTTCCAGGCATTTGAGAGAAAGGCCAAAAGTTTCATTCAATCAGTAAAAGTGTCTGTTTTATTGAAACAAAAATTAAAAATTTCTTCCACTTACCAGAATATCTGAAATCCCCATCTTCCTTATTACTTTAGGTTGAAATACTGAAAAATGTATGCCAAAATAGGAAATTATATGAAAGAGGGAAAATTTCTTTCATGCTTTACATTCTATAAAATAAAACATGTGACCAGTGGTTTGTGAAGAGGATAGGGAAGATGCATTCAAGAGCTGAGTCCTAGATCACTACCCTGGGGAAAGGTATTTTTCATTTCAATGAGAGAATCTGAGTAGCCAGAGGTTACTTTGTAACCTCAGGTACTTAGAATTAAACTACATAGACTAGCATTTAATTCTACCTGTGGGTTAGCTTCAAACTGCCTCTGTAAGATTACTATGTACTACACATACTCTCCTTCAGCCAAACTGGAATACATTAACTCTTACTGCTTGAAAATTTAACATTTTTTCTGTATTTTTGCTGATCAAATAGATATAAAATGCTATCACATTGTTGTCCTGATTTGTATTTCTCTCATCGCTAATGATTTTAAATGTTTCTTTATATTTATTAGCTCTATGTGTTTCCTCTTCTGAGAAATGTCTTTTAATTTCTTTTTCTAATTTTATGTATTTTTTCTTATTGATTGGTAGAAGCTACATATTTTTGATACTGATAATCTTGATATTAATCACGTGTATATTGCAAATATCTTCTCTCAATATGACATTTTTCATTTTCTTTAAGATATCTTTTGATGAACAAAATATATTGTTAATAATTTTAATACAATGTGTCAATGTTTATAGCAGACACTTTCTAAAAATCTTGTATAAGATATCTTTCCGTATCCCAAGGTTTTAATCATATTTACTTATATTTTCTAATATGGATTTTAAAGTTTTGTTTTCTATATTTGACTTAATCCATCTTAAGCTGATTTTTGTATGTGGTAGGAATAGGGATCTAGTATCACTTTTTTGCATATCTTCCTCTTCCGACTGACCTGACATGCTACTCTGTCAACACCAAATGTTGATTCTTTTGGGGGCACATTTCTAGACTCTCTATTCCATTAGTTAATTTGTCTATCCCTTCACAAATACTAATACAAGGCAATCTAAATGACTGTAGCTTTATAATAAGAGTGGTATCAGTTGGTCAAGACCCCCTCACTGATCGTCGTTAATTTCTCATAGCAACGTTTTGTAGTTTTTGGTTTCCAGTGGGCAGGACTTGCACAACTTTTGTCAGACGTATCTGTAACTGTTTCGTTTTTTGTGATACTATTATAAATAGTGCTGTTTACATCAAATTTCCAGTTGTTTGTTGCTAATATAGAGAAATAAAATTGATTTTCAAATGTTGATCTTGTACCTGCAACTTTGCTTAACATACTTATTAGTTCTTGTACCATTTTTTTAGACACGTTAGGGTTTTCCATATAGACCACCACACAGTTTAACTTTGTGTGTGTTTTATCATCTTTGGTTTTTAGTACTGAAGCCTTTTGATTTTCCTTTCTTCTTTTATTACATTGGCTAGGACCTCTATTACAATACTAAATAAAAATAATAAGAATTGGTATCCCTGCCTTGTTTCCAACCTTATGGGGAAACCATTCAGTTTTTCACCATTAAGTATGGTGTTATCTATGGGCTTTTTGTAGATGGCTCTTATTGATTTAAAGAAGTTTCCTTCTATTCCTATTTTGCTGAGTATATTTATTATGAGTGGATGGTGGACTTTTTCAAATGCTTTTTCTGTATCTATTGAGATGACTATACAGTTTAAATTTTTTAATATATTTATATGATGAATTGTATTTATTGATTGTTGAATATTACACTATCCTACATTCCTGGGATAAGTTTCACTTTTTCATGATGTATTATCCCTTTAAAATATGATGGAAATGTGATTGGATTTGTTTTGCTAATATTTTAAAAATAATTTTGCATTTATTTGTCTTTGTGTTCTATTCATCACATCTGTTCTTAGTTTCGTTTTTCTTTCTGCCAAAAAAAGTTCTGTTCACAGTTCTTATAGGGAACATCTGCTGGTGATGAATTCTCTCAGGTTTTGTTTATCCGAATTTCTGGATATAGAATTCTACATTGACAATTTTCTTTTTCTTTCAGAACTTTAAAGATGTTGAATCATTGGGTCTTATACAGTTTCTGACAATGTCAGCTGTCTTATATCTTTGTGCTCTATAGATGGCTTTTTTTTCCACTATGCTTACTTTTAAGATTTTCTATGTCAGTGATTTTCAGAACTTTATGATGTGCCTCGCTGTAGTTTTCTTTTTCTTAAATGTTTTCTCTGCTTGTGTTTGCTGCAATTCTCAAATATGCTTGTGTATAGTTTTCAACATATTTTAAATTTTTCAACCATTGTTCCTTCAAAATATTTTTCTGTCTCTCCATCTCTCTCCTCTCCTTCTAGCATTTCAATTGTGCATATTTTAGATAACTTGTTATTGGTTTTTTTCCTCCTTGTAGGTCTGTTTGAATAGTTTTATGTCTTCAAGTTATCCAATCTTTTCTTTTGAAGTGTCTGATCTGTTATTAATCCGATCCAGTAATTTTCATTTCATATATTATAGTTTTAACTCCTCAAAGTTTAACTTTGATTTTTAAAATATGTTCCATTTCTCACCTCATCATTTTAATGTTCATACTGGGGCCTCCTTTTGGAGTCTCAAACCACAGGCTTTGTTTAGGTTTTTCTGGAGTAATCACAGAGCTTACCTGGTTTGTTTAGCTTTGCTTAGTGATCATTGTCCTGCCCTGACTATTGCCCAGTGTTTCAAAACCATTGTTTTAGTGGTCAATGCACAAAGGTAATGGTCATGGCCTTCAGTTTTGAAAGATACTTATGCTGGATGTAGAACTCTAGGTTGGCAGCATTTTTGCTTTCAGCATGTTAAATCATGTTTTGATTTTCAGCATGTTAGAGATGCTGTTATCTTCTGGTTCATGTTTTTAACAAGAAATTAACTATTATTCTGTTTCCAGTGACTTACCTTTTCCCTGGGCACAGGTCACATTTTCCTGCTTCCCATGTTTAGCATTTCTTTATTGGATGCTGGACATTTTTGCCTTACACTGTTGTGTGTCTGGATTCTATTGTCTTATCAATTTCTGTCTCCTCATGTTAGTGAGACCTGTGTACTCTGCTTGGACTCCCTTACCTGTGGCACAGCCCAGAAAGTGTCTCCATGTAGAAATACAGAGTGATCATAGGGCTACTTTATTTGATTCCTTTCCCTCAGGGATCACTTACCTACACTGCCTAATTTTCAATATTTGAAAGCTACTTTTTTCCTACATCATACCCAGTTTTCTGGTTGTTTATGGTCATAGCCGAAGTTAAGTACCAGTTACTATGTCACTTTTGCCAGAAGCAGAAATTTAGTTACATTATTAAAAATAACTACTAAAAAACAAATAATAAATGAGGGCTTCCACACATTAACTAAGGAAGGGTATATCATGAACCACAAATTATGACTAATCCAATCCCATACCCTTGAGGTTCTTTTCAAAATAAATTTTTCAAAAAACAATTCCACATTTGTGTTCTATATTATTGCACAGAATACTGAAAACATATATATGATTTTTTCTATAATGCATAATTGTGGGGCTGGTATATGCCCTTTATTTTTCTCTCTTATGGTCTAATTTTCCTAAGCATTATAAAGAGGCATTATATGCCATATGAATATTTCTTATCTGACACCGACTCAAAGATTTCTGGACTAATTCTTTCAGAATGAAAAAGGTGATACCCTAGGTTCTCAGAATTTACTCCATGCTCACGTTATTCTTTCTCCCTTGCACATCTCATTTTCTTCTATATCCACTTAAAATTCCATGTCTTCTTCTATATCCAGATGATATGTCACCCCCTTTATCTATTCTTTCTGTGTCAATATCGTTAAATCAAGACTTAGCTTTCTCACCTCTGTTTCTGCATCTTCACATAGGATATTTATCACATTCTAATTTGATTTGTAATTATTTTGTGTACTTGTCAATTTTTCCCCCATAGGCCGTGAGTTTATTAAAGGCAAGGACTAAATCTTAATAATCTTTAGGCTGTCCTGGCACCTTGTACTATGCCTGTCGATTAGTGCTCAGTAAATCATTGTTGAATGAATGATGGAGGAAAACGGAAGGGCCTCCCAGACAATCTGCCCTACTCCACGGCTTTAACCTAAACCACTGGGTCTAGCACTGCAGGCATCCCTGTTCTCCGAACATGTGCGTCCAAGGTCAATGCTCCTGATGTGGCTGCAGCTTGTGCCCACTTCTCTCATCCTGAGTTGCCATGGAGAGTGGACGTTCACTGCATTTGTGGTAAGGCTTCATGTTTTTTCTCCTTTTCATCTGTTATATTTCTCTGCTAATCCTCTTCCCCTTTTCCAGTCTCCCTCAATCACGGAGGATCTGGAAGCTTCCAGAAGCTAAGGGTGATAGGTCCCAGTACTTTCTGTATGTGTACCTACCCACAGAGTAGCCTGTGTTTCAATGATATTATCTCCGTCTCCCTCCAGTGCAGCTTCCAGAAACAAGAGTGCTCTGGGCTCAGTGGCTTTTTGTCTCTGTAATCTTTCTTCTTTCCAGTGTTTGCTTATTTGTCATTGACCACCCTCTGATTGCAGAAATAGCCTTCAATGGCTATGTCCTTTGGAAGGCTGAGTACACTAGAGATCTCAACACCACTCAGTCAGAGGAAGGCTTATGAGTGCATTTTTAGGCTATTTGTTGAAATCAGTCCTCAGCTCTTCATGGAGTAACACCATCTCAATACATGTACTGCCCTAGGTACCGGACATGCAAAGTCACATAAGCCTTGGTCTTAAGGAATCTATTATTTAGATGGAGAGATTAATAAGCAAATAAAAACCGGACACACAGTGCAAGGGTGCTATAACCAAGGGCGGTTAACAGAGAGGATGCTCTGGAAATGTAAAGAGGGGATAACTCTGCCTGGGGAGGGTGAATATGGTATATCAGTATCTTGGGAAAGGTAACATCTCAGCTGGGTCTTCTAGAATGAGTAGGAGTTCATCAAGCAAAGGAGTATAGATAGTTCAGCAGGAGAAAATAGCATATGCAAAGGCACAGAAACACGAAAGATTATGGCTTGTTTGCTATGTTTGGGAGGGTGGCAGTGAAACGGAATTGTAAAAGTCAACTTGAGCCAGCTTCTGCACTTTTTACAATCTGCTAAGAAATATGGACTTGTTCCCTTAGGCCAAATGTTTCCTAAATTTTGGTCCTGTTGCTTCTACTTTCATATACCTATACAATGGCTCTACCAATGTTTACTGAACACATCTCTGTAAATCAGCTTGAACTCACCTCACTTAAAATAGTTTATTTGTAATATTTGGTTATTTAAAAAAGGATAGATATCACATATATAAATTAGGAATCAGAATAGCAGAATGAATGCTTGCAAACTCATCTAGTTTAAGAAGTAAAACATTTTTATCCAATTTAAGAACAAAAACATTTTCATTGCCATTGCTGCATTTGTATTCCCCTCTAAGAGGCTAATACTATATTATATTTTGCTACAATTTGTGTTCGTTATTCTCTTGTTTTTTGAAGAATTATTTTATTTCATATGTATATATCCCTTCACAGTGTATTGTTTACTTTGGTTTGGTTTTGAGTTTTGGATTTTGATTTAAGGCAGCCTTGCAGGGGGGAAAAAAGCCTGGAGCAGGAACGAGCCTGGAGGCAGAGAGACCATGTAGAGGCGGTTGTCAGAAGCCAGAAAAGACGCTGAGAGCCCAGATGAAGGCAGGAGTGAGAACAAAGGGTAAATGTGATCTAATTCAAAGGCAGAATTGCTGAAATCAAGGAATCATCTAAAAGAAATACATTTTATATAGTAAGAGCTTCTTTAGAAACCTGCCCTTTATAATAGTTCTAATACCAGACGTATAAAAGTGTTTGTTTAGTTTATTAACATAGTTTGTATTTTGACCTTTGTTGTGCTGGTGGTTCCTCGTGGTTTCCAGGGAACAGGGAAAAGCAAACCCATAGGCCTTCTTCCTAGAAGGTCTGCACTGTGAGTTTTAAAGATACGTAAATAAAAGCCATCTTGTGTACTTTTGAGCGGTGTTTAAGGTGTGGTACTTTATGATCTTAAGAGGCAGCTGAACCAATACTCAGATCTGGGTTTTTAACTCCAGGGCGAGTCTTTCTCCATAGGCCATAATGTCTTGACTTTGCTTTTTTCATTTTGAATTTTGAAAGTCACCACACTCAGCCTTTCCCCATATCTGTTTTTAAACAAAAATCTCGCCATATTTCCGTAATCGGTCTGTACAATATTGCTATTGTGTTCAGAGTAACTTTGGAAAGCCCCAACAATTTCGGCAATATTTGCAAATTGTAGTTAATTTAAGGCTGTCTACACTAAGGGAGATATTTTAGCTTTAAAACAAGAGGTTGAATTAACCAGTTTCATTGAGATTAGAGCAATTAACTTGTAATTTGTGATTGGCTCAAAAAAGTCACTCACTGGAAGAGGGGTGTCTGGGGACTCTCCTAGGTCTTCATGATGACCCGGATTGGGCAATTTGAACAAAGCTGAATGGCTGGGAAGGCGCGTTCTCCAGCAGGAGGCCACTCATGCTGTATCAATTAGACTTGGAAACTGGTTCAACTCTCTGGATCAGAACACAGTCACCAGCAGGAATTTAAAAAATGTAAAATGAACACTTGTGAAATGCAGATGAAATATAATAAATGTCAGCTTAATTTAACATCTTTTGAGAGTCAATACCCCTCTCACCTCCTTAGTCATTTAATTGAGCAATTTCCTTAGTTTGAATCAGACGGGTTGTTTAATAAAGTGTCTGGCAGACTAGGAAACCCAGTCATTGGGAGATAAAATGTCTTGGATCAACTGGCATCGCTCAGCAGTGGTGGAATTCAAATAGGTCCCAGTGGTTCTGCATGTCGCTACTTGGCTGTGGGCCTCTTGCTATTTAATTCAATTAAATTAACATGTATTTAGTGCCTCTCATGTAAAAGTTCTGGACTAGACACCCTGCTAGTACCACAGTACTTTCCTAATGGACTGGGCAACTTGGGAGGATGACGGTTTATAGCAGCATCCCCTATCTTATTGTGAGGAGGAGACACTATTTGTCTCCCCAAAAGTTGAACTGACAGGGGAAAGGAGGGAGGGTGTGGGTCACCGTGAGTGGAGAACTTGAGTGTGGCTCTGCTGTCCCATCCTCCCCAGTGGAAACTTTGACAAACTTGGAGCAGGGAGCCTAGTGCAGAGAGGGATTTGATGGTCATGGGGATTTTAGGAGGCAAGATCCTAGGAGCTACTATCTGATGCTAGATGAGGGACTGTGACTTAAACCTAACAAGACATGATGCACTCAGGGCTTAGCGGCCACTTTGATGGGTTGGCACACATTTCCTCTTCATCTCCGCTCACCCAGGCATTAACTTTATTTGAATATATACCTGTACACTGGAGTTTTCCCTTCTGATGAATAGGAGTGTTTTATTTGTGTTTGTATATTTGTTTTGCTTTGTTTTTTTACCTCCTGATGATTGATGGTGGAAAGTGGAAGGACAAGACAGAAAGCAGATAGAAAAGCTCGCAAAAGTGACAGAGACCAATTTTAATGTTTAAATCAGAGCAGAAAGCCCTTTATGAGTTGTGATCTATTATTTGGCACCGAAGAGCAGCAGAAGTGTAATTAAAGTCTTTCAGCCCAATGCTTTATCCAGAGAGATCTTTTCAGAAATGCAGGCAGTATTTATCTCATGAAAACAACCTTGGTTTTATGGAGCTTATTTATACGACAGCTGTTATAACCATGATGTCTGGACCCAAGGTGCCTGAAATATGGTCCCAAATTGAACTCTCAGTACCCATGGCATTGAAAGCATGCATAAGCATACAGTGAAGGGAATAATATCTCACATTTGCATAGTGCTTTTTTCTTTTTTCAAAACTTTTTCATATCTATTAGAACATGAAATCATGTCACTAGTATTCATCATTAGTTTTTCTAATAATCATTTGGCCACCATTTTATAGACCAGGTTATAAATGCCTTAACCTATTACCTGAGGATTTTGCTCCTATATTTGTTGAACTAAGTTTTGAACTAAAAATCTTAAGGTGAAAAAGGACATTTACTCCTGCATATGAGTGAGAACATTCGAGATTTGTCTTTCTGTGCTTGGCTTATTTCACTTAACATTATGTTCTCCAGTTCCATCCATGTTGTTGCAAATGGCAGGATTTCATTCCTTTTGTGACTATATATATTTCATTGTGGATATGTACCACAATTTCTTTATTCATTCATCTGTTGATGGACACTTACGTCGAGTCCAAATCTTGGCTATTGTGAATAGTGCTACAATAAACATGAGAATGCAGATATGTTTTCCATGTACTGATTTCCCCTCCTTTGAAGACAGAGAGTGGAATGATGGTTATCTTCCCCACTGGGAATAAAGTGGGGATGGTTAATGGGTACAAAAATATAGTTAGATAGAATGAATAATATTTGATAACACAACAAAGTGACTATAATCAACACAAGTTAGGGTATACTTTAAAATAAAGTGGAATTAGAATGTTCTAACACAAAGAAATGATAAATGCCTAAGGGGATAGATACCCCAGTTACCCTGATTTGATTAATTCACATTGTTTGCCTGTATCAAAACATCACATATACCCTATAAAAATATACAGCTATTATGTACCCCTAATAATTTTAAAATAAAAATTAAAAAAGGACATTTGGTGATCTTTTGGTTAGGAGATTGTGAGAGTTCTCCCTTAAAATCCAAATAACCCTTTGAAAGGTTATGTCACCAGGTAATAGCTTAAAAGGTAATAGGTAACATCTTAGCATGGATTACTTGGCAGTTATCAAGAAGGAGGAGTTTTAAGTTGCTAAGGGAAGTTACCTGGAAGCAGGGAGAATTCTCTAGGAGAGGAGGGAGCATGGCCCAGGGCCACCAGAGACAAACTCCACCCCTTCAACTCCAAGCTTAGCTCTCCTCTCACCAACCTTCCCCGTAAAACTGCATTCGGCACCACTGCTGGCAAATAAAGTTTGTCTCTAGACTCCAAGTTCTTTGGGGGCAGGGACTCTTGTCCCTGGACATGGCTTTCCAGCCTGTCTCAGCTTATAGCAGAGAATCAGGAAATATTTATAGAATGAATGAAAACTTGAATCCATAATTTTATGCCTAGTTGTAATAGTTGTAATATTTAAACTCCTCTCTTGTGCCATCCTTGTTTTGAAAAGGAATGATCCTGGAGCATTCTAGAAATTGAGAAGGTTATCTTTGTCTCAAGCCTCTAGAAAAGTATCCAATTTCCTTGTGGAATAACAAAAATAATAGATAACACTTACTGAATGTTTATTGTGTGCTGGGCACTGTCCTATCACTTTGTACAAATTAATTTATTTAATTTTCATGACAACCCTGTGAGGTAAATGCTATAAGGCACAGAATTTAAATCTACTTGCTTATCAATTTTCCCTCTCTTACTATTCGAACGGAGAAAAGCACTGAATGACAATGACAAAACAGTTCCTTCTATTTGTTTTTAATCAAACCTCATTGTAGACTCAATAAAAATTAAATGCAAACAGAAAGAGGACAGAAACAGAAGTTTATCCCTCAGGAGCCCAGCACAGTGCCTAAGTATGTTATTGCATAACAATCTATTTAATTAGTTCCTATCAACATGGATATGGAGCTATGTTAAAGATTCATACCGGGTGGAGAATTCGTGACAGCACCAAGCTATGTCCACCAGGTGGCACTCGTCTCTCCAAATGAGGAGCGTGGATGGGAATACATTGTGTTACCAGCATCCTTAGCAAAAAGATCTAAGTACTGGCCTTTATTTTCCTAGACCTACAGCTTTTTATCCTATCCAGGGGTAGTTGAGGAGCTGTCAGACACTCACAGGGCACTCTGCCTATTTTCCTGTAAAGGGAAGGAATTCTCAGGTGCATAGCAGCATGGTACAGTGGGTGGATACAGGGCTCTGTTTCAAATCCAAATTCAAATGTGAGCTTCTTCAAATCTCAGCCCTATCAGTTACTAGTTGTACGACCTTGCGCAGGTCACTTAACCTTTCTGAGCTCCAGGGAATGGGGACAGTGAAATGGGGACAGCCGTTATACCTACTTCATTCTGCATTACCAGTTTTTACAGCGGTCTGTGCACAGAGGGCTCAAATAAATGTTCTATGAAATGGAACTTAATTATGTAACCCTTCAGTAACTGGGCACTCAGATGCAATGCCAATTTTTCTGGGCTGAGAATATACCATCAAAGAGATGAACCTGAATTTCACTTTTACATGATAACGTAAAGCCATGACTCCTTACTAGATGTAGGTTAGTCATTTGAACAAGAGGTATCGATGTATCATCTCCAGCGAGCTAGTCAGTCACTTCTCTAGGTGCTGCTGCTACAAATACAAGCAAGGCTGGTCCTATCCTCACCCTCGTGAAACTTGTAATCTAACAGGGAATAGAAACATCAGAGAAATAATGACATAAAAGTAAATAATTGCAAATATGCACAGGAATGCAAAACAGATGGATGTAACCTAGTCTGGGGGCCAGGGAAGGCTTCCAAGAGAAAGTAATAGCAGTAATAGTAGAAGGGAATCAGACAATGAGGCCAAAAGAAGGTGGGTAAGCATTTCAGGCAAGAGAAATGGCATTTCTTTTAGTGCACAGGCACTAAAGTGGGAAGGAGCTTACTAAATTCAAACAACTGAGGAAAGTCCAGTGTAGTTGAAGGGTAGAAAGAGTAGGGCAGAGGGGCTGGAAGACAGAGAGACTGCTTCCTGGGCAGGAAGAAATATTAAAGGGTTTTAAATAGGGAAGTGACATTATACAGTGTGGCTCTAAGAATTGCACGTTTTAAAAGGCCATGATGACTGAAATGAAGAAGCTAGATTGAGGGGGAAGACTGGATTGGGAAGGACCAGAGAAAAAGCTTTTATATTATTTCAGCCAAAAGATAATGGCAGTGTGGCAAAAAGGGAATGACTTTGAGAGACACTTAAGGCATGTGGACTTCACAGGATTTGTTGAGTACATGTGTGAGGGGGTGGAGTCAAGGTTTCTGGCTTATTCTTTATCTGTGTGATGTTTAAAAAATTAGTTTTGTGTTTCTCTCACAAATCTATAAGCTCCACAAGAGTAGCAAAGATGCATGTTTTACTTCTTATTATATCCCAACAACTAATGCTTGCCTAGCATGCAGTGGGTGCTTAATAAATATTTGTTAAATGAATGGACAAATAAAGACGTTAAGTGACTTGCCCAAAGTCACTGATGGACTTGCTAAAAATTACAATATTAGCATTTACATTAACATTTATAAAATGTGTTCATTAAACTTTATACTTTCGTGATGTTTTGCACGCATGTAACAATGGGTGAATGACATCAGCAGACACAACTGGTGGTAAAGAAGACCAAAACTGAAAGAGACAGTGATATAAAACAGGAGGAAACACAGCATAGAGGTTTTGGACCCCAGAATACTCCCCTGGGGTTTCTCCCACAAACAAGGCTTGTGCCAGAGCGAAATGGTCCCTTTTCTGCAATTGTAAGAGGCCTCATTCTATTCTGGTGGCTCCTCCTGCCTGACCATTGTGGGAACTCCGGCTACACGCAAGCCTGTCCACGAGTAGCGTGTGCAGAGCACCCCTTGCACTTTCTGAGTACTGGCTGCCAGACTAAGTGAACAGAAGGTCAGTTTCTCAGGTGTGTATCCCAGCAACCCCGAGCATGTCACAAGTCTAGACCTGCCCATCTCTTCCATTAGCATCCTGAACATTCATTTAGGCAATTGGTAGCAAAATGCCTTAATTATCTGAGAATTTTGTTTGTGTATTTTGTTATAACTCCAGGGCCCTTCTCCCCCTTTACAACTAGACCACAGGCCATCCAATGACTCAGGGGGTGGGGAAAGTGTTTTGCTGACTTGAGTTCAAATGTATAAGGCCCATAGAGAACAAGGAATTCTCAGGCGAAGTTACTAGATTTTAGAGAGTATACAATGACACAGAAACAAGGTTTCCCACTGCAAAGGACATTTGATGGGTCAAGAGTAGTAAGTTTTCCTGAGAATCAGAGGGGAAACACAGAGCATGAGCTGCTGGTTTGGTTTGGATGAGAGACTACAGAAATCCCAGGTGAGTGGAAGTGACTGCCCTACTTGCAGGTAGAGCTTGAGGAAGCTTCAAGATGTCAGAGTAGAAATGGCCATGGAGTTTGGCTGTGGAGTTTGCCTAGATGCATGAGCCAGTCACTGTGTCACAGACTGCTCCCAGCCCAACTCTATGTGGCTATGGGGCATGACCCCAGTGTGCTCATGGAAAGCACAGAATTGCTGAAGGCCCTTGCACACCCTCCCGTCCCCCCCTCAGACCCAGTGACATGCAAGAGCCTTAGCAAGGACAGTCACTGGATCTAAACGATCCTTTTGGATAGGAACAAGGTCTATCCAAGCAGCCATCTGGGTAGTTCAGTCCCCGAAGGGCAGATAAGACAACAGATCTCAATAGATGTCAGCTTGGACACCTGTCTGTTCCTCCTAGTTTCCCCCTACCATCTTGCCACCCTCACACTCACAGCTTATACCATGGAAAGGGGGGAGTCTTTCAATTGTCTAGGATTACATTTCTGCTGCTCAGAAGGATCTAAACCTATTATTAGGGCCGGGTACGGTAACTCATGCCTGTAATCCTGGCATTCTGGGAGGTTGAGGAGGGAGGATCACTTGAGCTCTGGAGTTTGAGACCAGCCTGAGCAAGAGTGAGACCCCGTCTCTACGAAAAAAGAAAAGAAAAGGAAAGAAAAATTAGCTGGGTGTGGTGGTGTAGTGGCACAGTGGCATGCATGTATAATCCCGACTACTCCAGAGGCTGTAGCAGGAGGATGGCTTGAGCCCAGGAGTCTGAGGTTGCAGTGAGCTGTGATGATGCCACTGTACTCTACCTGAGGCAACAGAACTAGACCCTGTCTCAAAATAAATAAATAAACCTGTTGTTATTATTAATAGTTGTAGACATTCACTATTTTCTACAGTAAAGAACGCACCTTTTTTGCTATGGAGGAAGAGAACTTACGTTTCTTGCCCACTTGAGTTTGTGGACGAAGATTCATATTCTACACACATCTTGCTAGTTCTCTCTCGTCCTGCATTAATGTGTGGTCTCTGTTGTCAGCCTGCAAGATATTCAAGGCTCCAGAGTTGCCCATTCCTGCCCTCTTTTCTTCCTATGAAGCACCTTATACAAAACAGGGTCCATTTTTGAGAGAAACCCTACGGAGCAGGATGTGCATAGTTGTTTTATTTACGCATTATTTCCCAGAGTATCAGTTCAAGAGTCTTTCAGCTCTGTCTTCATTTCTAGGTTGTACAGTTTCTCCCAAGCACTCATTTTTCACATTAGGAGACAAATATTTGTCAAGCACCTACCACATGCAAGGCCTTACTTCTGCCACTTCCTGGGGACGTATCCTTGTCTTCAAGGAACTTGTGCCTGGAGATGTGACAAGTTGTAGCTGAGTGCATTTAACATGCATTGACTTTAGGACAACGCCTAAGAGGTTGGGTTGCCTATTATTTTTAATACATGTGTAATCTGATTTCAAAAGTGATAAATGTTTAATTGAGAAAACTTGCAAATTATGGAAGTAAGCATATTGCACCTATACGCTCAGAACCTATACAATTAGAAGTAATCAACGTCAACATTTTGATGTATATCACTATTTATGCCTTGTAAAAATGTATCATGATCCATTGGAATTTAAAGAACTCTCTGCTATACTGCAGTGAGAGTGTGTGTGTGTGTGTGATTTTTGCTTTCTCGCAAAAGAGAGTTTCAGTGATCAAAGGTTTTGTGTGACCAAATATAGTTCACTGATGAAGTAAGTTTGAAAATGTATCACAGTTTAGAAAAGGTTGAAATTCAGGTTTCTGGTAGCTGGGTGGGTTGGGAAACCAAATAAAACATAACTTGAATCTAATCCGCAGCATGTCCATGAAAATAGCTTGTTGATTATCTCAAATGTCACCTTCTCAATGAAGCTCTCATGTAGTCCCTCAGGCAGAGTTAGCCAGATCGTCTTTCTGTGCTCCCAAACATTTTTACTATTTATGTATATAATGAATATGTCATATTCATTATATACATAATTAAAATACACATAAATGAATATATACATAATGAATATGTATGTACATTATGAATATATACATAAATTCATTATTTTAATAAAATAACATATACTATTATTTCTATATTATATTTAAGGGAGGCTGTGTAATGTTACAATTAAGAACATAGACTTTGAGGCCAGGCGCGGTGGCTCACGCCTGTAATCCTAGCACTCTAGGAGGCCGAGGTGGGTGGATCGCTCAAGGTCAGGAGTTCAAAACCAGCCTGAACAAGAGCGAGATCCCATTTCTACTAAAAAAAATAGAAAGAAACTAATTGATCAACTAAAAATATATAGAAAAAATTAGCCGGACATGGTGGCGCATGCCTGTAGTCCCAGCTACTCAGGAGGCTGAGGCAGAAGGATCGCTTGAGGTTGCTGTGAGCTAGGTTGACGCCATGGCACTCACTCTAGCCCAGGCAACAGAGCGAGACTCTGTCTCAAAAAAAAAAAAAAAGAATATAGACTTTGGATTTAAATAACCCAAGTTCAAATTCCAGCCTTACTATTTGCTAGCTATGTGACCTTGGAAAAATTATTTAGCTTCTCTGAACCTGTGTTCTTACCTGCAAGATGGTCATAATAGCACATACTTCATAGAGTTGTTGTGAGAGCCAATTAGGACAGTATTTGTAAAGTGCTGACTGACCCACCCTAAGACACAGTCAATAAATAATAGGTGCAATTATTATTATTACAGAACTTGCCATATTGCATTGCAATGACTGGCTTAGGAATCTTTGGACTGTGAACACCTAAACAGTAGGCCCTGGGTCCTGACCTCTGTCATATAACCTCTCTCCTTCCTAGCAGAGTAGTTCATAAACAGTAAGCAATCTATAGGTGTTTGAAGGAAGAAAAAGTAGCTATGGAACGTGCCAGACCAAGTGGTTTTTCCCCAGAAGTCTGTATAATTACTGAGATATCTAGAACACACTTTTTTTTTTTAATACTCATCACGGCACGTTATTATATTACTTTGCTGTGGTTCTTCCATTTAGAAAACAGAACCCATCTTTTAGTTGTTGTTCCCTTCCCTTATCCTAGCTTAGGGATAATATGACAAAGCCTCAGTTTATAGAATTTATTATGAAATTAGTTTTTCATTAATACATTGCAATTTAATTTTTCATAAAGCCTGAAACTGAGGGCTACAATGCATACTTTTGAAAATAAAATGACATCTTTTAACATAACTGATTTTGTGTAGTAAAAAATATTCTATGTACCTTACCATCAAAATTTGTCTTGTTGGAGAAATTTTCTGTGCAAGTTCAGTAGCATCATTGTCAGCTAATATGTCAATATTTCCAGTGTTGGTTAATACCTAGTGTTCAATTTTTGCCTATTTATCTTACAAATTTAAAATTTGCTCCTCAAAATTATCATGTTTTAAAAACTGCATTTTGGAAATGCTTTTTTTCTTAAGGATGGTGGCAACATAAAATGATGAAAA
>CAUYRT010106714.1:0-46869 GCA_963574885.1 Lepilemur ruficaudatus
TTTCTCCTTCCAGTTCTCCTCCGCAACCTCCTCCCGTGGAGTCTCTCATGGTCTCAGGTATCCCTCCTCTGACCCTCGTCCGATGTCTGCTTGTCTGCTTGCTTATTTCTGCCGCTTTCTTCTAAAATCTGTCTTTTTTGCGGAGACACTCTGGCTGGCAGCTTTACTCGTCTGCCATCTTTAATTCTGCAATCTGTTTCTTTTAAGTGGAATATTTAATTCATTTATGCTCAAGGTTAATATTGATATGTGAGGTTTTGTTTCTGTCATATTTTTGATTACTGTCTAGTTGTTTTGTAAATTTTTTATTTCTTTTTTCTCTGTCTTTGTGGTTTGGTGGAGTTCTGATGTGTTGCCATTTGATTCCTTTCTTTTCCTCCTTTTTGTAATTGCTTTATAAGAGCTGTGAGTTTATGATGGCAAATATCTACTGTTCATTTCCATGTTTGGAACTTCTTTAAGCATTTCTTTTAGGGATCATCTAGTGGAATGAATTTCCTCAGCATTTGCTTGTCTGGGAAAGACTTTATTTCTCTTTCATTTATGAAGCTTATTCTAGCTGGATATAAAATTCTTGGCTGGCAGTTCTTTCGTTTAGTACTTTGGAAATAGGAACCCAGTCTCCTCTGGCTTGCAAGGTTTCTGCTGAGAAGTCTGCTGTTAGTCTGATGGGCTTTTCTTTATAGGCGACTAGAGACTTTTCTTTTGCTTATTTTAGGATTTTTTTCCTTCATGCTAACTTTAGACAGTCTGATGGCTTTATGGCATGGTGCAGTCCATCTTGCAATGTATTTTTCTTGTGTTCATTGGGCCTCCTGTATGTGGATGTCTAAATCTCTTGCTAGACTAGGTAAGTTTTTGTGAATTATTTCCTTACATAAGTTTTCTAAACTTTTTGCTTTTACTTCCTTGGGTGTACTGATGATTTATTCATATGTTTGGTCACTTTATGTATTAATAGTCCCATGCATCCTGAAGGCTTCATTCATTTTTATTTTATTTTTTTATTTTTCTCTGACTGGATTAATTCAGAAGTCCTGTGTTCAAGTTCTGAGATTCTCTCTTCTCATTGGCCTACTCTGTTGTTGAAGCTTTCAAATATATTTTGTAATTCCTTAAATTTTTCATCTCCAGAAGTTCTGTTTGTTTGTTTCTATTTTAAGATACCCAATTCCTTGGTAAATGTCTTGTTCATATCCAGAATTGATTTTCTGATTTCTTTGTATTGGTTTTCAGATTTTTCTTAGATCTCATTGATCCTTTTTAAAATCAGTATTTCACTTTCTTCATCTGGAATTTTGAGGATTTCTTTTTGGTTAGGACCCATTGGTAGAGAATTACTGTGTTCCTTTGTGGATGTCATTATACCTTTCTTTTTCATACTTCCTGTATATTTATGTTGATTTCTTCACATCTGGAGAAACTGTCACTTCTTTTTATTTTTGAATTTAACTTTTGTTGGGTCAGGACTTTTTTGTTCTTGAGGATATACCTGTAATGTACATTGAGGAGGGCCATTTGGCTTTGCTCCTGGATGCATTCAGTGGTGAAGACTTTATATGATTTCTTTGGTTATAAATAGCCTTAGTGTGGTAGCTTTCTCAAATGCTGATTCTAGTAGCAGTGTACCAGGCACTTCAGTGGGCTCACAACCTCCTGAGTAGCCAGGGTGATGTGGGCAATAGTGGTAGCAGAGGTCATGAGAGGCTTATCTTGTTTCCAAGCACTGTGTACTGTGTCAGTGTATGCTATGGGCTGTGCAGGTCGATCTCCTGGCCAGTAGGTGGCGCTTGCAGGCAAGAGCCAGCTGCCATGGTAGCAGTAAGGGTTATGCTTGACCTTTGTTAACCCGGGGAAGTACTTAGGTGTCTGTTGCTCTGTCTGGGAGGCAGGGAGTAAAGCTGCCTGGTAGGGGAGAGGGAGGCAAGCCTGCATTCGGACCTCCCAATGGTGGGCACAAGTCTGCGGGTAGTCCTCAGGCTCCTCCTGGAGCAATGCCCATGCAAGGAGTGGAGCAACTTCTGCAGCCCCACGGTCTCAGCACGGGAATGGAGGGGCGTTCCTGGCACCATAGCCAAGTGAGTGGGAGTGGGACCTGCTTCGCTCTCATGCTCCAGACCTGGTGGGGCTCCCTCCCCCGTCCTGACTTCGCTAGCCAGTTGTTACAGTTAGTTACATTAGATGCAGTTTTCTTTAAGCCTGCAAAACTGCCCAATTCCAGTGCCCACGCCTGGAGCACATGCGGCACTCATTTCCCAATTCTGGCTGTGGGGCCCTTCCCCCGCTTGAGACCCGTATCACGGATCCCCCGCCGGAGCCTCCATTGCCAGCAGCTGCTGCCTCTGCTAGCTTGCAGGATTCTGTGCAGCTTGTTGTGAGCTAGGATCAAGAATGATGTCCTCCTATAGCGACCAGGTCTGCAGATGTCCCTGGGACACTCCCTGGAGCCAGTCTTTCTCACAGTCTCCCAGCCACTGCTCGGGTTAGATCAGGGCATGGGAGAGTCGACGTGCTCTCCTGGGGCCTGGATTGTTGGTTTCCCAGTGGGAAGGTGGATCCCAGAGTCCCCACCCCACATATTGGGGATTCACTCATGAATTTCAGCGGACGTCACCTTGCAGGCTGCCTGCCCACCTTCTCTTTCCCCGTATCTGAGGCTTTCTTTGTTGAACTCACACGCTCCTTGGATTAAGCTTCACAGTGCGAATCTCTCTACATGCTATTAATATTTTGCTACTTCCAAGTGGATGAGGCATGCTGGAGAAGCCGCTAGTCTGCCATCTTGGAAAAAAAGAATTGTTTTAGCTTAATTTTTCACATTCTTTAAAATGTCTTTCAGTAAATGGAAGCTCTTCATTTTAATGTTGTCAGCCTGTCTTTTTCTTTTATGATTGATTTAATTTTTTTGTAATTTTGTTTGTCTTAAGAAGTTCTTTTACATATTTTTCTATATTTTTTCTAAAAGACTTCCACATTTCAGATGAAAGAATGCATGAGTTGAATTTTTAAAATATAGTTTTTAAACACAGTGTAAGTTTCTTTTTTTTTCTGAAGTTGATAACAATTACTAGTATTGTGAAATGTCCCCTGAAACATTATTGAGAAGTTTCTCCTTTTACTACCTGTTTAGTATTAATTTTCCATATATGTATGGGTTTGCTTCTTAATTCTCTACTCTGTTCTATTAATTTGTCTACCCGTGTGCTAATATCACAGTGCATTGATTACTGTCACTTTACTGTCTTGATATACAGTATGCAGTATACACTATAAACAGTAGTGCAAATTCCTCAAGTTGTTTGTCTTTTTGAAGACAAACTGTTTGACTATTTCAAGGTTTTGCTCACCTGTTTAAATTTTAGAATCAGTTTTTTTAAAAATCTTGTTGGAATTTTGTTTGAGGTTGATTGAATTTAGGGCAAGCTGAGCATCTTTGCAGTTTTTAGGCTATTTATAAAGATGATATACATGTTTTCTTTAATGTTTTATAATTTTCTCCATATGAATCTTATGTATATTTTGTTGGATTTAGTTCTCAGAACTTTATTTTCTTGCTCATTTCATTGATTTTCTTTTGTAAAAATTGTTTTCTAGTTCTTTTTGGTAAATAAAAATGCAATGTATTTTTGAATATTGATTTTTATATCCACCCAACTGGATGAATTCTCATTCACTCTGAAAATTTTCTGATATTTTCAGATTTTCTTTTCATATCTACTGGGAACAATGAAAATTTTGTTTCTTCCTTTTTAAATCATTGTTTTTTAAAAACTTATTTTCCTTGTCTTATTCAGTTGACTACTAAAATCCATCCCAACAGAAAAGTGTTGTCATCCTTGACTTGTTCTTGAGTTTAAAAGAATGCTTATAATGTTTCACCATTAAAATGTTTGCTTTTTTGTAGGAGAGCGGCTGCTATGTTTTTTAGTTGCTTAAAGAGGTTATCTTCTGTTTTTGATTTATTGAAATTTTTTAAAAATCACAAATGATTATCATTTTTATTAAATATTTCTTCTTTGTATATCAAGATGATATGATTTACTCATCAAGAAAGATGATTTACTCTTTCATTTTAATGTTTAAACCTGACTTGCATTCCTTTGATAAAACCGATTTGGTCATGATGTTTAATCTTTGTAATCACACTGCTAGATTTGATTTGTTAATATTTTATTGAAGAATTTTGAATCCATGTTTAAGACATATTGATCTATAATTTCATTTTTTAATAATTTGTTTGCCTGATTTTAAGGTTGTATCCTAGCTCAGTAGAGTGATCTGAGGACTATATGCTTCTGCTTCCCTGGAGGTGTTTAATGTTGGAATGATACCTTTGTAGGCAACTCTTAGAGCATGTTTTGACTTTTGGGAGGAGATGGAGAGTAGATTTTTAACTGCCAATTCAATGTGTTTGATAATACGGAATTATTCAGACTTGCTTTTGCTCTTCAGGAAATAGAAAGTTTTAGGAAGTTATAAATTATCCATCTTATAAATATTCACATTTATTGGCGAACAGTCATTTGTCGTATTCTCTTACTCTCCTTCATTGCTGCTGGATCTGTAGTTAGTTCATTTTTCATTACTAATATTGTCCATTTGTGCACTTTCTTTCTTTCTTGATTAGTGTTGACAGAAATCTATATTTTTCTCTCTTTTGTTATGCCAACTTCTGGTTTTCTTTGTACTCTCTTGTATCATCTTTTTCAGTTTCATTAAATTTTGTTCTTTATTACCTTTTCCCATCTTTTTCTTTGGGTTTATTCTGTTATTCAAATTTTGTAAGTTGGAATGTTCATTTATTTTTAACTTTTATTCTTTTGTATTGAAATCATTGAAGCTGTTAATTTTCTTCTAAGTAATGCTTTGGATATATCATCCACGATTTTATATTTGCTAGTTTCATTAATTTCTGTACTGGTATCTTCTCTGACCCCCATGTTAGAATTTTTTTTCTCACATGAATAGGGATTTTGTTTATTTATTTTTAGTGATTTCTGACTTACGTGCATTGTGATATTAATTGTTTTTTTAAAGCCATTTAGCATATCTAAAATTATGTTTTCCCTGTTTCTGAATACTATGTAATCAAACTTTCAGGGAATGTTCTACAAAAGTACTCCTAGATTTTATTAATATATTAAAAATTTAGCATTTTATAAATAAATTCACCATTTTGCAAAGATGAAAAAGCTAAAGTTGAAAGATGTTGAACAACCTTTCAAGCCCAAGTCTTGGACTGTGCTTTCTTGATATTTATTATTCCACGGTATAACCCCATCAGAGCTGTGTTCAGTGATAGTTTTTTACTCATCTGTTTAAATTTTAGGATCAGTTTTACTCCTGTTCTGAGTTACCCTTTTGAATAATGAGATTTTAATGACAGTCATCTCCAAAAATGTTGTGATGATTCAGGAGAAAATAAGATTCAGACAGTGGATATAGAGAAAGGTGGAGATTTTAGGTAAGCTTGCATGATGATTTTTTTTGTAGTTATTTTTGTTTTTTTTATTTTATTGTGTCTCAACAAAAACCTACAGTTGCCACCATTATTACCAGTCGTTTCTTTTCAGCAGCAGTGGTATCACTCTGACATTATATCCTTCAGACCTCAGAAAGTTTATTTAAAAAATAATTTCTATTGATTTTACCATGTATATGAGAGTAAAAGGGCCTCATCATATATAGATAGTTTATATGGGTTAAGAAATACAGCTAGGTCATCTGTACTGGTAATAACTGAATGATACTCAGATTTGCTCTGAGGAGTCAGTTGATGAGTAGGATTTTTGCTAACATGGGCACAATTTATGCGCTGGAATACCCCTCTGTTATCTGGGGAAGTTTCAGGGAAATTAGGTTTCTGTATAAAACTAGACTGAATAGTTCAGAATTGAGAGAGATACTAGATCATGAACTCTAATTAGTGCATAAATAAGAAAGCTACAGTTTGCTCACCTACTTTCCCACATGGTTTTTTTTGGCAGGCGGGGGAAGCTCATATTGTGAATGAATTTCCAAGGGGAAATACAGCGACTTTCATTTTTTTTACTTTTAGATATCACACATATTTTTAAAAATGAAGGCTATTTGTAATAATACTTTATGTTAATAAGTTTGTGCTTTAATGCCAGGAATAATCTCTTCCTTAAAAATTCTGCTATATATAATAGTTAAGAAAATACATACAAGAGCATATTCTTATAATTAGGGGTGAAAAGTCCTTCCCATGTAACACTAAAATTTAGGTCATGTAGATGAGAAATTGGGCAGATCTTATTAAATTAAAATGAATATTGTCAATATATTATATCATCTTGGTAAGTTAAAAATGTTTTAAAACAGTCTGGGAGAAAATTTGTGCAATAAAACAGAACTTGGTAGGCTAAGTTAAAATGTTACTATCTTGGAATAGCAATTGACAATTTGCAAAATGAAAGCTCTCTTTGATATAGCTGGAAGAAAGGCTAGTGTAATATTTTAGTGAGGTGGCTGCATAATAGAGTATTTTTAAAGGAATGCAGTTTTATTATTTTAGTATTAAAAATAACTAGTATATATTTTTAACAAGTTGCGGTCTTGGGTTTACTAATTATTAGGGAATAATGTATTTTAATAAGCATGTTTAATGGAGGTTTGTTGTAAATAACAGTATTTGTAAGTCATACTCCCTTAATGTTAAAAGTCCAAAAAAAGTCGTCATATTTTCTCTTGTAAAGTTCATTTATTTATTCAATCAATTGTTATTATGTATCAGCCATTCTTTTAAGCTATGGGAAATAGATGGAAGAGAAAAAGTCAAAACCCAAAGGAATCTCACAAACTTTAACCCGGCCCTTGCCCAAATCATAAAATCTGAATTGGTAGAGTAAAAATTCATGAGGTGTTATGTCGGCTGGCAGCAGTGCTAACAAATTTCCCTTGGGAAAACAGCAACAGATTTTCTATTTTTTAGAAAAGAAAGTCATCTCCACCTTCTTTTACCATTATATTACTTAGAATTTCAGATTTAAATATTTGTCTCATCAAGTGTTCCCTTAGTGTAATAGACAATGAATGCTGTGAGCTTGAATTGAAATTAGTATTGTTTTAATTGTTTGTGCTGTGTATATAAGTTAAAGGTATCATACATCAAACACCTCAATATTTTTGAATTTAAAAATACCAAATCCCAAGAGATCATTGCCTTTCAGGTAGACTGCAGCTTTATAAAAGATGATTTGCATATGATATAAACAAAGCATTTTTAGTACTTTAATGTAAAATATATGTCTTTAAATATTCTATCCTCACTGTATTTAGATTCACAGTCCTAAAACTTTGCTTGCTATGAAATATGAGAGGCAAAAATCCACATTATTTCTTAACAATGTCACTTATTACTATGTATTGAGCAATTTGTTAATTAGGGACTTAAAATAACTTAACATGATTTTAATTTTATAAGGTGATTCATAGAAAGGCTTGCATTGTTGTGCATTTTTATATTAATAGCATATTTCATTGACTTCGAAATATTGATTATATGAGGCACAATGATTTTATGTACCCTTTAGCAAGGAAAAATCACTGCCAATTAAGTTATGACACAATGCTCATTTAACTGATTAGAAGATGCATCCTGATTTTAGAGAGTTTAAAATGTTAAAAATATTCTCTTAGATTCTGTATAATTGACTACATATGTATATCTGCTGCCTCATTTTACAACAAGAAATATAAAGTAATTAAGGTGATGATGTGTGGTTTTGAGCTGCTCTGTGGACAGTGTCCCTGAGGACTGTGAAAAACAAAGGAATGGATCTTATTCTAGAGGTTCATTTGGGGATTCATGGAAGGAAGATACAGGGGAATAAAACTCAGGTTTTGTTTGTTTCTCTTCATTTCTGAGGTCATTGACCTCGTGCCATATACCTCAGTATTTTCTATATAAATAATGTTACAGGGTGACTTGAAAGGATAGTGGGTGTTGCTGTTGATTTATTTAGGCTTTTCTCCAGCTTTGCTGCTGTATTCTCTGTATAAGGGCAAAAAGGGGAGGGAGTGAGGGAAGCTAAGATGTCTATTGCCTATGCAGAGACTTGTTCTTTTTCTCGTGTTTCTTGAGAGAAGACAGCAGAGAACAAGTGTGAAACTGAAGCGTATAATTTGAGGGGAGAAAGAAGAGAAAATAAAAATGAGAGGCATCAGATAAATTGAAGAGAGATAAAGAACTGGAAGAAAGTCTAGAAAATGAATTTTTTTGAAAACGAAAAAGCAAAGGAGATAGGGAAATAACAAAGTCCCATTTCACCAAAAATATGGTGTTCTTTTATTATTTCACTATTCAGAGGGTATTTTATGGGTCTGTGCTATATGCAAGAAGTTTATCAAACTTTGAAGAATATATCTTAGAACTTTTCCCTGACCACTAAGCATGAGGTATAAAATTATTTCATTCAAGAAAAGACTTGGAAGCTGCAAATGAGATTCTGTGCACGCGTGGAGAAGGGCAGGGAGAGGACTGAAGAACATCTGCCTGAAAACACCTGTCTGTAGTACCATTTATGCACAGCCTGGTATTTGGAGGAGAGATGGATTGAAAGCCTGAGCAGCGGCCTGTGTTGGGAGTCCAGCCTGCCACACAGGAGTAGGAGGGAAATGTCCCTGAGTTTCTGGCTTGTTGGAGGAGTGTGTTTATTTCAGCAGCCTTCTTCCCTCCCCGCTGCACCCCCCAGCATATAGGTAGCTACTTAGTAACTGTTTATAAAAACCCTTTAATGTGAAGACAAAACTTCATAAAATGGCCTTATCTCACTGCTCCCCAACCCTCACCCTGGCACCTTTACCACACGAGTCTCATAAGTCCTCCAGTTCAGTTTTGCCCACAATCATCGCAGCACCTGCTACATACAGCTCCTGGTGGATACAGTAGGAATTTGTCAAATACTGAGTCAATGACAATGGATGGGTGGGCGGTGGTGGGGGGCAGCGTAGGGGGGAAGGATGGCTTCCTTTACGTTACAGGCAGGATTTGTAAGCAATGTCTGCTATTGCTTTGTTTTCCAAGTGTGATTAAGTGTTTATTTCTCTTGCTGTAACCTAGATTGCGTATCTGAAGTAAATTGTGTCTTTTATTATATTAAATTATCTAGTGCAATGATACATACAGATAGTTTATGTATGTCACTGTAACCAAAATAAAAGCTTCATTCTTTAACCTTTCATAAAGACTATGAGCAGCTACAAATGGATCTTATGATTGATTATATTTAATCACAAAGACTGTGACTACTCTGTGTACTTATCTTGTAATATTGTAACATGTTTGTTAACTTAGTAGGAAGTTGAGATACTCTGAAGAGTTGAGGTTCTGGGTTTCTGTATGTGTAACACTACAACCAAAAGCCTTGGTGGTAGAAATGTTTATCAAGGAGAGTTCACGTTTTTCCTGTTTTGGTAATAGACAGTGTGACCCTCAATTTAGACTTTTTTTGTTGACTTAAGGTCAGTGGTGTGCTGATAAACTATTTTGGTCATTAAATATGAAATGTCTGACTTCAAATCAAAAGTTTAGTTTATTATATCTCAAACAAGAAGCAGTACCATTAATCAAAGTATGCACCTAAACTATTGACACAGTTTTGCCGTCTTAACAGCCCGAAGAAGCCTGGAGAGTGAGTGGCCATGAAATCACAAAAGGCGGTTTCCATAGCTTGTTGAGAATTGAATATTTTTCCTTGTAAGAAGTGGTCCAAAGCCTGGAGGAAGTGGTAGTCGGTTGGTGAAAGGTCTGCTGAATATGGTGGATGACAGTTTCCAAGTCCAGCCTTGTAGTTGGAGCAGCGTTGTTTGTGCAACATGTGGTCAAGAGTTGTCTTGCAAGAGCATTGGCCTGTCTGTATTGACCGATCTCAGCTACTTAATTGCAAGCATCCTCATCATTTCATCCAGTTGGTTACATTAGACATCTGCTGTAATCAATTGACCAGGTTTCACAAAGCTATAGTGGATATTACCCAGCACTGGACCACCAAACAGACACCATTAGTTTTTTTGGTGAATATTCACTTTTGGGTTGTGTTTTGGCATTTCGCCTTTATCCAGCCATCGTGCTGAATGCTTGCATTCGTCAAAAAGAATCCATTTTTCATCACACGTAACAGTACAGTGTTAGAAATGGTATGCCTTTATGTGATGATAACAAAGAAAGGCAAGATTCAAGGTGATTTCTCTTCTGACACTCATTTAATTCATGAGGTACCCATCTATCCAGCTACTTTACCTTGCTGATTTGTTTCAAATGGTCCAATGTTGTTAGAATAGTAATGTCAAACCTTGCTGCTAATTCACGCATAGGTTGAGATGGATTCGCTTCCACTGCAGCTTTCAGCTCAATCATTATCCACCTTGGTCTCAGGTCGCCCACATGGCTCGTTTTCAAGATGAAAATCACCAGAACGGAACTTCTCAAACCATCGATGTACTGTGCATTCATTAGCCACATTCTTCCTAAACATTTCATTGGTATTTCGAGCTGTCTTTGCAGCATTGGTTCCACGATGGAACTTGTATTAGAAAATGACATGAATTTTTGACTTAATCTGTGGTTTCACAAAAATTGCTCTAAAAATTTTTTGAAAGATAATCACAAGCCAAACTGTGCATTTGAAAGAGTGAAGTAAAATAAGAAATGTCAAAGTGAAATGTCAGTGATATCAACCGTCAAACTTAGTACTTAAGGAAATTGGACATTTCATGCTTATTGACCTAATAGTTTGGGCAGACTTGGAATGGGAGGCTAGGGAGATAGGCAGCAATTTGTAGCATTTGCCACAGTGGTAAAAATACTCCCCACCATGGTTGATCTCAAGCTACCAATGGTTGTGCTTTGCAAAATTCGTGAATATTTAATAGTAGAGTGGTCTTTAGCACACACTGCTTGGAGAAGTCATTACCATATTGTGTTCTTACTGTGCATTCAGCTACTGTGTACTCCAGTACTGCATTCCCCAACCCCTGGGTTGTGGACAAGTACTGGTCTATGATCTGTTAGGAACCGAGCCAAACAGTGAAGCTCGTCTGTATTTACAGCCGCTCCCCATCACTGGCATCATTGCATAAGCTCTGCCTCCTGTCAGATCAGCAGGGGCATTAGATTCTCACAGGAGCAGGAACCCTATTGTAAACTGCGCATGTGAGGGATCTGGGTCACGTGCTCCTTATGAGAATCGTGGCTGATGACCTGAGGTCGAGCTGAGGCAGTGATGCTAGTGCTGGGGAGTGGCTGCAAATACAGATCATCATTAGCAGAGAGGTTTGCACAATAAATGGAATACGCTTGAATCATCCCAAAACCTTCCCATCCCCCCTCATCCACGGAAAAATTGTTTTCCATGAAACAGGCCCCTGGTGCCAAAAAGGTTGGGGACCACTGCTCTAGTAGGAGAGAGACATAGCACTGAATGGATCATAATCCCTAGAAAATTGTGAACTTTCCTTGAAAAATCACCAAGATCTTTGGAATCTTTCTTGTGAAAGTGTAGCAAAAGAATGTAAATTTGAAAGACTTTCTTTCATGGTAGGGAAATGTGACTTATTCTGTAAACTTAGTGATTTAATTGAAGTCTGAATCGGTCTTTTATCATTTTCTGAAATCTACAAAAATACATCAGAATACAGGTTGAGTTTCCCTAATCTGAAAATCTGAAACCCAAAATACTCTAAAACTTTTTGAGCAACAACACAATGCTCCAAAGAGATGCTCACTAGAGCATTCAGATTTGAGGTTTTTGTATTAAGTATGCTCAACTAGTAAGAATAATACAAATATTCCAAAATTTGGGAAAAATTCAAAATCTGAAACAGTTCTGATACCAGGCATTTAAGGTAGGGGATACTCAACCTATATTTGGTTTTGTTACTAGTGTCAGACATCTTGTTAGCAACATTCAGATTTTTATCTTTTACTCTTCTGCTATTTTTGTACAAACCTTATTATACAACATTAAAACAAGCTTAAAAAACAGAAAATGTACTAAGTTCATGACACCTCATATGAATTGTCCCCTTTCTATTACCTTCTTTGCTAACCGAACCATAACATAGCCAAAGAGGACCTATTATGAGGTACAAAGTTGCTTTTACCACTTTCTCTGAAGTGCTTGGCAGAAGTCAGTCAAAGTGCTTATGGAACATGTTACTGTACTGAATACTGTAGACAGTTGTAAAAAAATGCTGAGTGTTTGTGTATCTAAATGTAAAAACGGTATGATAAAAAAAATAAAAGGTAAATAAGAGGGTCATTGTAACAAATGCTATATGTATATACTTGCTTTCCTTCTCTTAGTGGAAAGCATTTTAAAAGACATAGTTATGTAAAGCAGTAATAATAACGTGTGCAACAGTTATACCTCTCTCTCTCTCTCTCTTTCTCTCTCTCTCTCTCTCTCTCTGTATATATATATATACAGAGAGAGAGAGAGAGAGATAGCATTAAAGAAATTAAAATGTTATATTAGAAAATAGTCACTTAATATAAAAGAAAACAAGGAGAAGTAGAGGAACAAAGACACAAGACATAGAGAAAATGAAAAGTTAAATGGCAGGCATAAATCTAGCTATGTCAATAGTAACAGTAAAGTGAGTAGATTAAACAGTCCAATGACATAATATGAATGGATTAAACAGTCCAATCAAAAGGCAGAGATTGTCAGACTAAAGAAACAAGATCCAGCTATGTATATGCTGTCTACACTGAGACTTTAGATTCAAAGACACAAATATATTGAAAGTAAAGGGATAGAAAAAGACATATTGTGCAAGTCACAAGCATGAGAACGCTGGAGTGGCTAGACTATATCAAAAGAGACTTTAAAATAAAAAATGTTACTAGAGAAAAAGAGGGACATTTTCTAATGATGAAAGGGTCAATCCATCAGGAAGACGTAAGAGTTATAAACATATATCCACCCAATAACAGAGACCCAAGATACATGAAACAAAAACTGATGGAAATGAAGGGAGAAATAGATAATTCAACAATAACAATTGGAGATTTAAACACCCTACACCCTAGATGGAGCCTTCTAGACACAAGGTCAACAAGAAAATAGAAAATTTGAACAACACTGTAAAGCAACCGGACCTAAGCACTTCACCAAATAACAGCATAATACACATTATTCTCCAATACATGTGGAGTATTATCCGGGACAGGCCATAAAACACTCTACGAATAAATCAAAGAGGGTTGAAATAATACAAAGTTTGTTCCTGCCACCATGGACTAAAATTAGAAATCAATAACAGAAAAGTGTACTGGCCTGGAAAAGTTCTGCCAATCCTATGTCATCCCTAAGAGGAGGAGAAAATGCAGTCAGCAAAGCAAAACTTTTTTACTGTACCAACACTAACAGCTTTCCAAATAAGTAGACTAGCAAGATTGCTGTGATATTCGTACAGGTAATTCTGCATGAGAATCTCTATACATGAGGAAACTAACAAAGATAAATGCCACTGAAATGCTTTCTTTTAAACAAAAATACAGCTTGATATATGTTTATGTGTGTATGTATAAAAATATGACTATAATTCCTCCAAAAAACCCCGAAAAAGTTGTTGAAAAGTATCTCCTTAAGTATCAAGCAAGAAAGGGATTATTTGAAGATACAGAGAAATATATTTGATCTAATTTCCTTTCTTTTAAATAGAGTCAGAAAATTTTAAGAGCTGAAACTTTTAGTATAGAAATATACTTGTGACCCATTGTTGTTATACTGTCATTCCTTAAGGATGTACTTATAAGAAGATTAAATATTATTTTGTTTTTTATGTTAATTTAATTTTCTTTATTTTAATGGTGTTCAGTCTATTTTTAATAATATTTACTAATTTTATATTCTAACAATTAGAATAATGTTAGCCTTTTTAGAAAGCTATTTTAAAACATAAAATATATGTCTATGTGTTTTTTTAATTAGAAGGGTATGAAAAGTTTAGTTTCACAGAAGCTAAAATACCAATGTTAATCCTGGCTATTTGGTATTATAGAAATAAATGTACTGAAATAATGGTGTAGCCATTTTGTCTTAGTATTGCAATTGCAACCAGCAATGATGTTGATTATAGAATAATGATAATAATAATATCAACAGTAGCAATAATAATGAACTAAAATTGAAATTCTGGGCATCATGCTAGGCTGTCTACATAATTTATCTCAAATAATCCTCATAATCCTATGAGGTGCCGTTATCTGTGTTTTGCAGATAATGAAGGCATAACAGAATTTACCGGGACACATAGCTAGTAAGTGGCAGAGCCAGAACTTAAACCCAGGCTTCCTTGTCTTCAGAGTCCACATTCCTACGCAATGCTGATTTGGAGAAAGCAAGAGCACAAGTAACTGCTGCCAGAGTCCAGATAGTGTCTGGTTTGGGTAGCTGTGTGAACGGCTGTGCCATGCACTGAGGTTGGCCTGTAACGCTTATTCTTTTTTGATCTGTATTTAATTGTATTGGATAGCCTTCCTTATATTTAATAATCTGGAAAATGTAATATATGTTACTTGAAAGGCTGAATGTTTTCAAGGAAAGGAGAAGAGTTTTGTGTAGATCTTGAATAATGTATTCTTACTTTCTTCCTCACTTAAAGGCTTGTCTAAGTTTCCACCTGCTTGGGTCAATTTTATTTTTGACTTAAGTTAAATTCTATGCTACTCAAGTTGTCTTACTATATTAGGAGTAAAATATTCTGAGAGTTTTTTCATTTCTAAGAACCTTTATTATTGATCAGATTGAATGTTTTCTTTTGAATAGTTTTTTAAAAATGTATTCTGTTACATATTATGTTATAAAAGTTGAACAGTGCTATATCTGGCTTTGTTTAAATCTTTAACTAAATGATTCTTTGTCTTACTTTGAACGGGAGTTGACCTCAAATCCAAGTTATATTCCATTCTTGCTTTTCTTTCCGGTGCTTGAGGTTGTGGTTCAGGAGTGCTACTACTTTTCAGTGTAGCTTCAATAGGAATACTAAAAAGCCTTTAGAATCTATTTTGGTTAGGAAAACTTAACCTGTATTTCGCTAAATGACCCCAAGAACCACTCTAATCTTCTGCTTAATACACCGTTAGTGAGGCCTAATGTTGTTCTCAGAAGTTGCTGTTGTATCATATACTGACTCCAGGGTTTCAGGGCTGTTCATCATAGCATTTGTTTTTCGCTCTTTTATGGACTTGGCCATTTACATACTTTTGACTTACGTGTTATTGTTATTAGGTCATTAAATATGAAATGTCTGATTTCGAATCAGTAGTTTAGTTCATTATATCTTAAACAAGAAGCAGTACAATTGATCAAAGTATGTGCCTAAACTGTTGGCACAGTTTTGTCATCTTAACAATAGTTATTTACGTCAACAGTGAGGAAGTCTAGAGAGTGAGTGGCAATTAAATCACAAAAGACATTTTTACAGCTTGTTGAGAAATGAATATTTTTCCTTGTAAGAAGTGATCCAAAGACTGGAAGAAGTGGTAGTCAGTTGGTGTAAGGTCTGGCGAATACGGTTGATGACAGAGAGCTTCTAAGTCCATCCTCTTTAGTTTGAGCAATGTTGTTTGTGTGGCATGTGGTCAAGCATTGTCTTGTGAGAGGATTGGCCTGTCTCTATGGACCAGTCTTGGCTGCTTGATTGTAAGCGTCCTCATCATTTTGTCAAGTTGGTTGCAGTAGACATCTGCTGTGATCGATTGACCAGGCTTCATAAAGCTGTAGTGGATAATACCAGTGTTGGGACACCAAAGAGACCTTTTTTGATGAATATTCTATTTTGGACTGTGTTTTGGCACTTTGTTCCAACCATTGTGTTGAATGCTTGCAAATTGTCAAAAAAATCTATTTTTTATTACACGTAGCAATACAGTGTAGGAATAGTTCGTCTTTATTGTCATGACAGCAAAGAAAGGCAAGTTTTGGGTTTTTTTTTTTTTTTGGCACTGATTTAATTTAATTCTATCCAGCTTTTTTATCTTGTTGATTTGTTTTAAATGGTCTAATGTTGTTGGAATAGTAACGTCAAATTTAGATGTAGGTCGGGATGGATTTGCTTATACCGTAGGTTTTTGCTCATTATTATTCCCCTGGGTCTCAGGTCACTGACGTGGCTCATTTTTAAGATTAAAATCACCAGCATGGAGCTTTTCAAACCATCAACATACTGTGTGTTCATTAGTCACATCTTTTTCAAACATTTTGTTGATATTTTGAGCTGTTTTGAGCAGTATTGGTTCTACAACGGAACTCATATTTGACAATAATACGAATTTTTGACTTATTTGTGGTTTTACAAAAGTTATTTAAAAAACGTTGAAAGATAATCACAAGCCAAACTGTGTATTTGAAGGAATGAGGATGTACCTTCACAATAAAAATAAAACAACAAGTGTCAAAGTGAAATGTCAGAGAAATCAACTGTCAAATTTAGTACTTAAGGAAATCAGACATTTCATACTTAATAACTTAATGGTATGTATTTGAATTCTATAGGCTTAATTTTTTATACAATTGTTATTCATTTTGATTTATCCATGTGTTAATTACGTTTTAAAATTTACTCTGTCTTAGATCTCTAGCTTTTCATCTGGGATACTTTACTTGAATAGTCTTTAGTTTTCCATTAGTGCAGGTCGGTTGTGACAAATTCTTTCAAGTGTGATTTGTTCAAAAGTGTCCGTTTGCTTTCATTCTTGAGAAATGTTCTTGCTGAGTATGGAAGCATAGAATTTGAGCTTGGCAGTTCATTTGAGTACATTGACCTTGAGTACATTGTTGGTATAGAGATGTCAGTCTAACTATCGTTCCTTTGAAGGTAGTATAATTTTTAAAATTATCATTAATATATTTTTTGCATTACTTTTAAGATTTTTGACTTTTTACAGTTTCTGAGTGATGTATATAGGTATGACTTCTCTGTATTTATCTTGCTTGTGGTTTATAGTGCTCTTGAATCTGTAGATTGATGTGTTTCGTTAGTTTTTGAAAATTTTTAGACCTTGTCTCCTCAAATATTGCTTCTGTACCAGTATTTTTCTCTTCACTTTCAGAGAGTCCCAGAGGCCTTTGGTAACTTATCTTTTTTGTTTTGTTACCTTACTTCTAGATTTTGCGTTCTTTGGTCTCCTGGTACTTTATTCTTGTTGTTTCTTCTGGCTTATCTTTCAATTCACTATCTTTTTTCAATTGTTCTAATACAAATTTAAACCCATCCAATGAGTTCTAAAGTTTATGGAATTTTTTTCAATTGTGTAATTTATATTTGATTTTCCAAATCTGTGTTTCTTACTATACCTTCTGGTTCTCCTCTGGAATTTTCAGTATTCTCAGTCATTGAACAGAATAAGCACATTTATTTTATTAAAGTCTTTGTATATTCATGCCAATATACTATTCAAATCCCTGTAGATAGGTTTGTAATGTTGGTTCTTTAATGTTGAATTCTTTTCTCAAAAGCCTGGTTATCTTTGAATATGTGTTAGGCATTTTATTTAAAAAATTATAGAAATGTTTTGAAGCCTAAGTTGACAATGTCTTCTTTCAGAGAAGATTTTATTTATAATTTTCTCCTGCCAGGCTTCTGGGAGAACTAGCAACCTAAGATCATCTTAATCGAGTTTTGGGGTTTGAGAATTTTTGGGCCACTGAAAGTGAGTTGCAGTTCACGTGAAACTTGGTCTAATCCAAGCTTATTCCTAGAATGGACCCCATTAGGCTCCAGCTAAAAGCACGACGGTTTTAATATGGACTCCATGCATGCCATGCCCTGGACTGTGTGATTTATACCCTTAGCTCCTTTAGATTGTCAGAAGGACTGCTTAGCCTCTTGTGGCTCTTTTGGATAGGCAGACCTTCCCTGAGCAAAAGGAGCCCCAAATGCTGATCTTAACTTTTTGGACTTTTGTCTTCTTCTGGATCTTGGCCCAGGAACTTTTTACTATCATTAAAATACTTCAGTTCCTTTAAGCTGACAATGTTTATATTTTGTCTAGCTAATCTGTTGTCCTCAGTGGGGGATCATCTGAGTTACTTAATTCTCCATTACTATAAGTCCATTGTAAACATTCTTCATACATTATTTTATCAATCCTTTGTCTGCCTTCTATGTTGCAGATGCTTTTCTCAGTTTGTCATTTGCTTTCTAACATTGAAGTTTATATATGTATGTAAGTTTGTGTGTACGTATACACACACACACACATCCCCAGAGAGTTTGGTTTCTATGTATTCGAATAGCTTTTCTTTTGCTTGCTTTTTTCCTTATAAAGTGTGTTCCCAACCCAAGATGAGTTGAATATTCATCCATATTTTTCTAGTTTCTGCTGTGGTTTTATTTCTTATATTAAATTGTTGAACTTATTTGGAGTATTTGGTGTTTGCTTAAGATCTTTATCATACCATGCCTGAGACTAGAATCACATTTTTAAAAACTTTACCGTCTTTTCCTCAAGATTTTACAATATGCCTCTTTTTTCATATACTAAATACATATAATGATGGGATCTTTTTAAGGGTTTTTAGTTTAACCATTAATCTGATCTCAAAAAAATACTATTTTAGTCACTTAATATCTTTCCATGAAGTTGTCTTTATATAATTTTTTAAAGGGTTTTATTGTCTAATTTAGAATGTTTATTCTCCCAAGTGAAGATTAGAATCATGTCACCTTTTTAAAGAGCAAATAATTTTTTATTGGTCGAGATTTTATAAAATTTAGAAATTTGAGAAAAATTGACTGCCTCAAAATATTGATTTTGTTTCTTCATTCTGTAAGCCTTTTTTAAAAATCATACCAAAAACTGTTTAAATTTTTTGTATGTTTTGAATATTTTGTGCTAAATTTATTTCTAGGCATTTTTGTTTCTTTTTTTTTTGTTATAAATAGGACGATTTCCATTATATTTTCTAACTAATTTTTTTTGGTATAAGGCAAAGACTAATATTTGTATGTTTTTGGTAAGCGGTTACCTTATTGAACTCTTGTTAGGTAAAATAGATTTTTGGTGATTTCTTTTGGGTTCTCTTCAAGACCATTATATTATCAGTAAATAATGCTATTTTCTTCCTTACCATCATTTATATCTTATTTCTTTTTATTCTTGCATTGTATTAATATTAGCTAGATAGTCTAGAGAAGTAATTAAAAATAAAAATAAATAAAAATAACAGTAGTTATTGCAGGAATCTTCTCATAGTCCCAGCTTCAGAGATTTTTCTAGAAGTGTCTCATTTTGAGTGTTACATGTCATTGACATGAGATAAATATTCTTTTTTTTTTTAACCTAGTTTTCTGGTTTTGTTTTGACTTTTCTAATTTCCCTTGTGACTTCCTTTTTCACCCCCAGGTTATTTAGAAATGTATTGTTTAATTTCTAAATATGTGGGGATTTTCCAGATATCTTTTTGCTATTCATTTCTAGTTTAATTTTGTTGTGGTCAGAGAACATACTTTGTTCGTTTAACTTTTTTGAGCAGCATACTTTGTTTTGAAATTTAAATAGCCACATTTGCCTTGTGGCTGCTTGTACGGGCATCCCTCAGAGATACTGCAGGTTTGATTCTAGACCACCGCAATAAAGCAAACGTCACAGTAAGGCATGTCATCTGCATCTTTTGGTTTCCCAGTGCATATCAAAGTTATGTTTACTTTATTAAATGTGCAAAAGCATTATGTCCAGAAAAAAATGTATATACCTTCATTAAAAAATACCGTATCACTGAAAAGTGCTCATTCAGCTGAGCCTTCAGTGAGTCATAATCTTTTGCTGGCGGAGGGTCTTGCCTTGATGTTAATGGTGGTTGCTGAACGTGGGTGGCTGTGGCAATTTCTTAAAATAAGATGACAGTGAAGTTTGCCACATATATTGACCCTTCCTTTCATGAAAAATTTCTTTATCATGTGGTGCTGTTTGATAGCATTTTACTCATAGTAGAAAATCTTTCAAAATTGGAGTCATCCTCTGAAACCCTGCCACTGCTACAGTCAGCTAAGTTTGAGTAATATTCTAGATCCTTCATTGTCATTTCGACAGTGTCCACAGCATCTTCCTGGGGCGTAGAGTCCATCTCAAGAAACAATTTTCTTTGCTCATCCATAAGAAGCAACGCCTCATCTATTCAAGTTTTATCATGAGATTGCAGCACTTCAGTCACATCTTCAGGTCCCATTCCTAATTCTAGTTTTTTTGCTATTTCTACCATATGTGCAGTAATTTTCCCCACTGAAGTCTTGAACCCCCCTCAAAGTCAACCATGAGGGTTGAAATCAGGTTCTTCTTGCACTTCATGCACTCTTGTGCATGTTGATATTTTGACCTCCTCCCATGAATCATGAATGTTCTAAGTGGCATCTAGAATGATCAATCCTTTTCAGATGGTTTTCAGTTTACCTCGCTCAGATCTACCAGTGGAATCCCTATCTATGGCATGATAGCCTTACAAAATGTATTTCTTAGATAATAAGACTTGAAAGTTGGAATTACTTCTTGACCCATGGTCTGCACAATGGATGTTACATTAGCAGGCGTGAAAAAAAATGCTAATCTCATACGTCACCATCAGAGGTCTTGGGTAACCAGGTACATTGTCAATGAACAGTAATATTTTAAAAGGTATCTTTTTTTCTGGACAGTATGTCTCAACAGTGGGCTTAAAATAGTCAGCAAACCATGGTATAAACAGATGTCATCTAGGCTTTGTTGTTCCATTGATAGAGCATAGGCAGAGTTTATTTAGCATAATTATTATTATTTTTTTATAGAGACTAGGTTTTATCTCACCTTGTCACCTAGGCTAGAGTGCAGTGGCATGATCATAGCTCACTGTAACCTGAAACTCCTGGACTCAAGTGATCCTACCACCTCAGCCTCCTAAGTAGTGAGGGCTTATTTTTATTTTGTAGAGATGGCGGTCTCCCTGTGTTGCCCAGGCTGATCTTGAACTCCTGGCCTCAAGTGATCCTCCTATCTTGGCCTCCCAAAGTACTGGGAATACGGGTGTGAGCCACCACCCCTAGCCTATTTAGCTTAATTCATATGGGCCCTGAAATTTTCAGAATGGTAAATGAACATGGGCTTCAACTTAAAGTCACCAGCTAAATTAGCCGCTGAAAAGACAGTGTGCCTGTCCTTTGAAGCTTTGAAGCCAGGCATTGACTTCTCTTCTCTAGCTATGGAAGTCCTAGATAACATCTTCCAGTAGAAAGCTACTTCATCTTCATTGAAAATCTGTTGTTTAGTATAGCCACCTTCATCAATGACCTTAGCTAAATCTTATGGATAGCTTGCTGCAGCTACCACTTCAGCACTTGCTGCTTCATCTTGCACTTTTATGTTATGGAGATGGCTTTTTTCTTAAACCTCATGAACCAACCTCTACTAGCTTCTGACTTTTCTTCTGCAGCTTCCTCACCTCTCTCAGCCTTCATAGAAGCAGTGTTAGGGCCTGCTCTAGATTAGACTTTGGCATAAGGGAATGTTATGGCTGGTTGGATCTTCTATCCAGACCACTCAGACTTTCTCTATATTAGTAATAAGGCTGTTGTGCTTTCTTATCATTTATGTGTTCACCAGAGTAGCACTTTTAATTTCCTTCAAGAACTTTTACTTTGCATCCACAATTTGGCTAAATGGTGCAAGTGACCTAGCCTTCAGTTTGTCTGGCTTTCAGCATGCCTTCCTTCACTAAGCTTAATCATTTCTAGCTTTTGATTTAAAGTGAGAGATGTTTGACTCTTTTCTTAACTTGAACACTTAAGAGGCCATTGTAGGGTTTTTAATTGGCCTAATTTCAATATTGTGTGTCAGGGAATAGGAAGGCCCAAGGAGAAAGAGAGAGATGGGGGAATGGCTGGTTGGTAGAGAGTGAGAACACACATGACGTTTATTGATTAAGTTCACCGTCTTATATGGGCAGGTTCATGGTGCCCCAAAACTATTACAATAGTAGATCACCATAACAGATATAATAATGATGAAAAAGTTCGAAACATTGAGAGAATTACCAAAATGTGACATAGAGACACGAAGTGAGCACATACTTACTGTTGGCAAAATGGTGCCAATAGACTTACTTGATGCAGGATGCCACAGAACTTCAATTTGTAAAAAAAAAAAAAAAAAAGTGGTATATGCAAAGTGCAACAAAGTAAAGCACACTAAAATAAGACGTTTGTATTGGTTTTCTATTGCTGTGTACAAATGGCTACAAATTTAATGATTTAAAACAACACTTACTTGTCTTATAGTTCTGTAGGTTAGAAGCCTGACACAGGTGTCACCAGGCTACAGTCACGGTGTCAGCATGGCTCCAGGGAAGAATCTGTTTCCTTGCTCATTCAGGTTATAAATCCCGTGGTTGTAATCCTTGTGTTCTTGTGGGCTGTCAGATGAAGGCTGCACCCAGTTTCCAGAGGCCACTGTCTTCTCTGAATCACAGCTCCCTTCCTCCTTTTCAAAAGGCTGCAGTGACAGGTCTCTCACTTCCAGTCTGTGTCCTGCCTCTTCTGTTGTTTGATATCTCTGACTTTAGCTAGAAGAGAGTCTCCATTTATACAGGACTGTGTAATTAAATTTGAAGGGGTCCCACGATCATCCAGGATAATCTCCCTGTCTTGAAATCCATATCCTTATCACATCTGCAGAGTCCCTTGCCATGCAATGAACCGTATTCACAGGCCCCGGAGACTGGGCTATGGCCATTCTTCAGGGCTGTGGTTTTGCCTGCCACACTACCGTGTGGGACCATACAGCTTAACACTGGGCTTTTAAAGTGGTGACATTTTGAAGTGATGAAATTTTTAGAATTCTTTTTAGAATTTCGTTTTATTAATTACCATTTCCTGAGCTCTTCGTTTATATGTATAGATCCAAATTTAATTATTAACATTTCAGTATAAATCTGTAGCATTGAATTCTCTCAGCTTTTGCTTTTCTGAAAAGTCTTTCTTTTGCCTTCATTTATGAAAGCTAATTTATTTCTCAATGTAAAACTCTGGGCTGGACAGTTTATTTTTTTCTTTCAGTAGTGTAAAAATGTCACTCAATGGTTCCTGTTGAGAAGTCTGCTTTCATTTTTATCTTTGAGTCTCTGTATGTAATATTTTTCTACCCTCTGGCTGCCTTCAAGATTTTCTCTTTATCTTTGGTTTTTAGCCATCTGAGTATGATGGCTACATTTTCTCCTTTTTTTTTTTTTTTTTTTTTGCTTTTTTTTTTTCATTCTTCCCTTCTTTATTCTTTTTCTTATTCATGCTGGTGGTGGTTATTTAAGCTTTTTGGATCTATGGTTTCTTGTTTTTAGAAAATTCTTGGCCATTATTTCTTCATATATTTCTATTGCTCTGTTTATTCTTCCTTTTCCCTCTGTAATTCCATTTATACTTTAGATTATTTGGTATTGCCCTGTGGCTCTTGAATGTGCTGTTCTTTTTTCTTGTCCTGTGCTTTTTTCCTGTTTGTGTTTTTATTTGTGTAATTTTTATTGGGCTATCTGTACGTTTCCTGCAGATTCTTTAGTTTTGTCAAGTCTACTGATAAGTCTTTCAAAGACTTTATCTCTGTTACTCTTTTATTTCTAGCATTTTCATTTGACCCTTTCTCCCTGCTTAAATTCCCATTTGTGAATACATGTTGTCCACCTTTTCACTGAATCCTTTAGCATATTAATCATAGTTATTTTAAAGTCCTGACTGAGAGTTCCAATATTTGGATCATCTCAGAGTCAGGTTGGGTTGATTGTTTTGTCTATTGACAGTGTTTTGGTTTTTCATATGCATGCCTCTGTGTGTATGTGTATATATGTCTTAACTTTTTGTTGAATTTTGATTATTAACAGTAGATACTGAAGTTAGTAATTTGTAATGGCTAGAAGTGGGCAAATGGGTACTGTTCTATCACATCATCAAGAGGGGAATTGAGCCAAGTTTGGATTTTCAGTGTACTACATTGGCTTTTTGTTCTTGTAGCATGATGGCCTGCCATTTCTCTGTGGGGCTGGGATCCGGAGAGTTTTTCTCAATATTGTTGCTCCTTGCTCAGCTTCCACCTGCTGGTGCCGTGGATTGGGGAAGGGAGTCTCTCCCCGCTCCTCACCCCCCTCCTAGAAATAGAATGCAGCTATTTTTCACTTAGAGCTGGACTTCTTATTGGGGGTAAGATAAGGGTTGCTCCATTATCCTGGTCCAGTCTTAGTTTTAGGCAGTTCCTGTGTTTCCAACCCCTCCCCATGGCTGCAATTCAGATTTTATTGGTGTAGAATTTTGGTCTCAGGACAGTTTCCTGCCTGAGAGTCTTCTCTTCTACCCTCTCCCAGCTACAGTGTGCTTCTGCCTATGCCTGCGGTTATTCAGTCTACTGCCCCTTCCCAGCAGCTTAGAGCTCAAGGCTTTGCTTCATGTGAGAGGAGCACTTGGGCAGGGCTGGCTTCTTGCCTTTTCCCACATGCTTGCACAGTCAGGACCACATCTCTGGTCCCATGTCCTGCCCCCTGCATGAGTAGCTGGTGCGGGCCCAAGGAATAGAGCCTGGGAGTACGTGTGGGCTCCCCAGTGTCTACAGCCCAGCTCTTCCAGCCCGTCCTAATCAGAAGGCAGAGGAACAAATGTACGTAGGTCAACAGCGCATTTTAGATTATGATTGTCATAAGGACAGAAATGAACAGGGTGTGGGCAACACAGCTCCATAGGTAAGGTGGAGAAGCAGCCAGCGGTAACATTGGTGCAATGATTTGAAGGTTGAAAATTATCCCGTCATTTAAAGGGTTAAGAGGAGGGAAGGCGTCTCAAGTTGGGATGACAAGTACAGATCCCCAAGGACTGGAAGGAGATGGGTCCCATTCAAGGATCAGAAAGTTTGTCATGTGTGGCTGATGCATAGTGAGTATGGAGGAAATGATGTAGAGGTCCTCAACCCCCAGGCTGTGGACCGGTCCGTGCCCGTTAGGGACTGGGCCACAGAGCTCTGCTGCCACCACCCCACCATAGAAAAATTGTCTTCCATGAAACTTACGAAGTGGGGGAGGTGCAGGAGGTGAGGGGCGAGTGGCAGTCAGGTGAGTAAAGCGTCATCTGTATTTGTAGCCACTCCCCATCACTCAAATCACCATGCAAGCTCCGCCTCCCCTCCACCCCCAGCTATGGAAAAATTGTCTTCCGTGAAACTGGTCCCTGGTGCCAGAAAGGTTCGGGACCGCTGATGTAGAGGGATGCTAGGAAGACGGTTGTGAGTCAGTTGACAGTGCAGTCTTTTGGCCATGTTAAGATACTCAAATTATACTCCATGAGGAACAAGAATAACTTGATAATTAATTGAATGTGGCTTCTTGTTGCCTGCTAAGTAAATTCCAGTCTCTTCTGCTTAGCATTCAAGACCCGGAGTGACCTGGTTCTAGAATACCTTTTTGATCATGTCTTCCACTCTACTAATATATGAAAAACAAGGTTTATTCACTGTTCTTTATGTATGTCTTATGTATTTTCCTGCACACCTTGTTCATGTCGTTTCCTTAACTTGAAAGTAATTCCTTCTGCCCATCAAGGTAGGCTCAAGTCAGGTGTGTTGCATCTATAAAACCTATCCCAGTCATTTCCTCACCTCCATCACAACTAGTTGGTCCCATGTCTGTGTGCTAGCTTCCTGGGTGTACCACTTTATCACACATTAATTTATTGCCATGTCTCTTGCATCTTCAGTCTCGTTCTCTCTGCTGACTTCAGTTTCCTGTTCGTAAGCAGTCTCAACCCTGCCTTATCCTAAAGAAACCTTTCCTTAATCTTCTCTTCACCTGACACTGACATCTTGTCTTTCTCTTTTCCTTCACAGCCAATTTTCCAGGCCCTTGTGCACCAGCATGTTCTCCCTCACTCCTTACCTGTGTGTGATAGCGCTTGTACCCCTGGAAACCACTGACACCTCTGTCAGAGATAATGCTGTCCTCCAAATCTTGGTGACCACAAACCCAGTGAACACTTATTAATTTCCATCCTGCATGTCTGAATGTGATGTCTAACACTACTCTCTACATCTTCTTCCTAAAAGTCTCTAAATCCTGATGTTCTGGACAGTTCACTATCACATGTTTTGTCTTATCTTTCTGATTCCCTCCTTGTTTTTATTTCTGGCTCATCCCGAAGTATAAAGGATCACCCAGGCCTCTGGATGTCAGACCTCTTCTCTCTCCACAGCATGTTCTCCTCCGCATACCAATTATGTACTTTTATAAAAACAGCTCTCACTGTGTATTCCAGATCTGTTCCTCTAGCCCAGACCTCTGGGGTGGGGGTGTGTGTGGGGGAGAAGAATGTGCATGTATATTTAATGTATCATAATTTTTATATTGCTATGTAATCTTCATAATTATTTTAAATGGATGTATAATGTTAAGTGGCTGTGCCATAATTAGCCTAACCGTTTTCCTATTGAAAATTTCTTGTCCTGAATTTCTAGCTCCAGTTTACAATTCTATGCATGTATATTGAGTTTGAGGTTGATGGAATGGAAAGTGAATGGATTTTTTCCCTCCCAAGCTAGCTCAGTGCTTCCATGTAAAGATGGGAAAGCTCAGCAGAATCTTGGGCAAACCTTTTGCAGGCTTTCTGGTTTTGAATCAGTCAAGAGGCCCACTATCGCTACCTGAGTTCAGCGTAGCATTCTAACTCTTGCAGAAACTACTGAAAGATGCCATCTAAATGGTCTCCTTGTCTCTGATCTCTTGACTCTCAGAACCAACATGCTCTCAATTGTCAGAAAACAGGTAGTTCTTGTGTCCTTAAGGCCCAAGAGATCTAAAGTTTTCACACTGATATGTCTCTGAATACATCTGAAAAAGAGATTTACTCAGAGATTCACCTTCAATCAAGACAGGATTTTAAACATACTATGCGGTTGTAGATCTACTACCTACCTTAAGAATCTTCTTTGCCACCCCTAGCCAGCAACACAGTTGCTCTCTTGAGCCAGGAAACTTGTTTTTAATCTGCTTTCCTCCAGAAGTAATCCTGAAAACCAGCTAATAGTGTTAGTTTAAACTCCTTGGTGCTCTTCTCTAAAGAAACATAGGAGCCCAGTGATTAAGTTTGTGCCTTGGAAAATAAAATACCAGTGCCTTTTGCATGTAGAACCTAGGAGCCTTAGCTCATATTTCTCCAGCGACTCAACTTTCCAGTTAAGTGGACCTTGTACTCTTTCTGAGCTGTTCTTGACTGCCTAACTGATGGAGAACTGAAGAACTCTGGCTGTTCTTATGAAGCCCAATAAGTCAGTGGTTCTGACAGTAGCAACACTGCCATTTTTGGTCCCTTTCCTAATTGTGATTTATATCTGTTAAATGAAGTCGTATTTGGATTTTTGACCTGTTGTTGTCTCAGTTTCGGCCTGATTTTCAGCAATTACTAGTAGCATACTGAGGAATTGGGAATATAATTTTCAGCAGTTGGCTGACTCTTTTTGTTGAATCTTCTCCTTTCCCAATCTGACCATATGTTCTCCGTGTCAGGAGAGAGGGTTGTGTTTCAACTCTGGTATGCACCAAACATGTCCAACCTTAGTAGTAGTAAAAACCCAGTACTTGTGAATTGTAGGGTGGTAAATATTAAACAGTGTCTTTACTCTGAGGCAGAGGGTAGGCCTGTGCACTGGTTGGTGGGAGAGTGAGCATGTTAAATCACACTGTCCTTGGACTGTCTTCTACATTGTGTCATTCTCTAATGTATTTTCATTGTAGTCCACCATAACAACAAATTGCATTTAAAATTATGGAAAAGCACAAGTGCTGATGGTAAACATCTGTTCCCCTCCCTCCATTCATGCCAATTATATTTCTGCTTTGAGACATTGTGATCTATACATTCTCTTAACTCTGTGGCCTACAGTAAGTGTTACACACGCCAGATATTATAGATATAGCCACAAGTTTTGATGATTGCACTCTCTTCTGTAGCTAGGAAGGCAAGAGAAATAACTCCAGTCACTCTCTAATAGATAGGTTTGAAATTAACTGAGATTAAGGTAAGTTTAAAAAATTACTACAGGTATATCATTTTCTGTAAGCACACTGGTCTGCCACCTTCTGCTCTAGGGCACTGGTTCCCAAGAGAAGGTGTCTCTCTATAATTCCCCACCATGCAGCTTAGCCAGACACTCTGAGCATTTCAGCTCCAAATCTTGAGAATCAAGGACAGTGAAAATCTCTAGGGAGGTGTGAAGCTTGCTTCACTTACATCTCTACAATGATAGTGTGGTGTTTATTTCACATATGCCTGGGACTCTTCCTCTACTCCTCTCATGCCCTCCACCAACCTCTCTCCTCCTGATAACCGCAAAAAAAGTCCTTGAGGTTAGAGACTGTTCCAAAATGCAGGGTCATCCCACTACCTCCTTGCCTCCTAAGCACCTCTAATGGTGTAGGCTTTATGCCTTGAACAAGGAGAGTGAACCCTGTTAAAGAAAGGAGATTCAGCAAAACCTGGAAGAATGAACACAGCTCAGAAAAAGACCGTGAGGAGCATGTATCATTAGTGCCGTGCCACCCCTCGCCACTGCCCGTGGTCTCAGGCAATAGAAGAGCCTTGAGAACATGAAAGACTGAGAACTAAGCCTTAAAGGAAATGCTACCTCAGAAACAGAAGTATTTTTAAGTGCAAAACCTAATAAGATCATATATTTATTGAAGCAAGAGCTCAAACTTAATATGAGACAACAAAATGAGATGAAATGAGAAATATGGAACTGAGGGAATAAAATCAGAGCAAAGCAACATCAGTCTAAAACTAATAAATAAATTTGAAACAGTAAGGAATGTAATGGCTTGAAAATTGAATTATTGACATAAGGGGAATAGTGTTAAATAATTGTAGGTAAAAACCCGAAGAGATGAAAGCAATTTAAATCACCTTAAGGGTAATGCAGGAAAAATATAATTGATGTCCCTAAAGGAAAGAACCTTATCCCAAAGAAAAAAAAAAAAGACCAGAAAATATATTTGAAGATACCATAGAAGAAAAGTGTTCTGAAATAAACCATTTTGCCAGAAAGTGAAGGAATATGCAAAGTCTGGAACGGAAAAATTGGGTTACTAGCACAAGTCAAGTATTAAGATTTAAATAGAGAACTAAGAGTTAACAATAATGTGGTTATAATGTGAATGTTATAAACTCTGACAAACAAGAGACAAATCTGTATATCTAAAATTGAAACGTGGTTCAAAAAATCTGTTTAAAATGTCCGTTTTTCCAGTTCTTGACTCCCAGTGGATTTTTTGGGAAATGATTTCTTTTATAAAGAAATATGGATCTGAAGTTTAGCAATTCCTTTATCTTCATCTCAGCTTCATTTTTTTTAAAGTCCAAAGTTAAATTTTATTCTGTTTGTTTAAAACATGTATAATATTTCTGGATGTTCTACCTGTGGGTTGAATTTTTGCATTTTCCCTTGGAGTACATTGTTTAACTTTAAAAAAGAGATAAGGTTATCTAAAAATAAAAGTTTATTCTAAACCATATATAAAACAGAACAAAACCTCAGCCAAGACTCTGGCTGAGTAGTCCTAGATGGAACCTGGAAGAGGCAGACTTTTTTTAGTCTCTGATGTTTCAGCTCTGCCAGCTTGTCCTCCAGGTGGTTTCTCATCTCTGTTTGTATATTCATTTTAATAGCCCAGTGGCTTTCATTTTTATGGCAGCGCACCTCCCAGCTTTTGGAAGTGGGTGGGGAAACTTACCCCAGATAATGATCATTATTTTTCACACTTGCCTGGTAGAGTTAATGAGAGGCAAAAAGTATATTATTGACTTTATTACATTCATCTTGAGGAGGGAAAATATCATTTCTTAAATGAGTAGTTTGAAGAACAAAAAAGATTTGCTCAACATCATTTCGTAAAAGTTAACAATACTGATACTTTTTTCTATTATTCTTTAGGTCAATATTTTAGTTATGAGACCCTCCTCTTTTTTTGTTGTTTTTCTGATTATGGTGGGTAAATGTATCTTCAGTGGAATAGTAATGTATCTTTTTCACTAAACTGTTATATCAGAGCACAGAAGCTGACATTACAAGAGGAGAAAAATTTTTTTATTTTATGTAAATTTTTGTTCTCAGTAAGTTATTAGGGTGTAGACATTTTGGTCTGATATGAATTTCAAATAGGTACATTGCAACAGCTATTTGAAAAGAATGAGGAATTAAAAGTATTTGGCTTTTCTACAAATAAAGTAATACGAAGTTGAATAATTTTTCTTTATATATCCAAGGATCCAATAAATGAAAACAAAACTAAATTATGGCAAGTAATTATTGCTCAAAAATATATAATAGTTGACAGAGATTGTGGGTGGTTGATGCCACTTAAATACTGATTTATTTCCAACACAGCTAGAAATGAAGGTGGTTTCTTCTCTCCCGTTGTTTCACCTGTCTTTCTGTCTGTACCTCTGTCTGCCTGCCTTCCTACCTAGCCTACCTATCATTAATGACAAAGAAACATAGCCAGTGAATGTTTTGTTCAGTTAAAATGGTGATTTTTTTCTAAACCAAGGGGCATTAAAACATTATGACTTTTTAATTTTGTTGGTGAGAAGCTACAAATAAGTAGACTATTTACTTTTTTAATTTTCTGTTCATTGATATAATCACTATATTGGTAATACTTCATGGCTCTACCAACTAATGCTTCATGATTATCTGAGGTATGTCTGCTCTAAAACTTATTATATAGCAGCTCTTTTTCTCATGAGAATATCAGTTTTGTTTATTTAGAGACTTGCTGAAAAGTTTGCTTAAAAAAGACCCTTAATGTGCCAAGACAGTCAAATACTCAGCATGAAAGGGTTGAATTTGCTTCTTTCTTGGCCAGCGTTCTCAGACTGTTATGTAGATGGAGTCCTCGGGTATGAGAGTAAAAGAGAGAGAATAATTCAGTTTGGGAAGATCTGGTTCCAAGACCTCGGTTCCTGAAGAAAGGAACATAGCATTCCAGAAATGCACACTAAGGTCTTTGCATGTTTCAATAGATTTTGATTGGTAACGTTTTTCAAATTGCCAGAATCTTAAAATATAGTTTTATTAAAAATAGGCTTTCCTTAAACTACCTTCTTTAATTGTCATAACATCCTCAGTATGGTAATCTTCATTTTTAAAAAATTATGGTTGGTATATGTGTAGTTTTACCAAATGGTTTCCTTTTTTTTTTTTTTTAACAGAAATCTTAGAGGCTGGTGTTAAAGGAACTTCAGAATCCCTTAAAGGTGTGAAACGAAAAAAGATTGTAGCTGAGAATCACCTAAAAAAAATACCAAAATCCCCACTGAGAAATCCTCTTCAGGCAAAACATAAACAAAATCCAGAAGAATCATCTTTTGCTGTTCTTCAGAATGCATCAGAATCTCACAAGAAACAAAATTATATTCCCATAAAAAATGGGAAGCAATTTACCAAACAAAATGGAGAAGCACCTGGGATAATTGCCGAAGCCTCAAAATCCGAAGAGTCTGTCTCTCCAAAGAAGCCCTCATTTCTGCAGCATCCATCTGAACTGCGCAGGTGGAGATCAGAAGGCGCTGACCCCGCCAAAATCAGCGTCCTCGATGGAAAATGTGACTCGAGTTCTTTGTCAAGTAAAACCAGGACTGACAATAGTGAATGTATTTCTTCTCACTGTAGTACTACATCCCTCTCCTATACAAATACCGCATTTGATGTCTTACTGAAAGCAATGGAGCCAGAACTGAGCACTTTGTCACAAAAGGGCTCATCTTGTGCAATTAAGGCAGAAAACCCAAGACCAAATAGAACTGTACGATCCCCTTCAAAATTAAAAACCAGTTCAGTGGATGCCCCAAATCAGATTTCGCAGGAATCTGTTGCTGAATCCCAGTCTTCTCCTTGCACCTCCTACACGGTGCATGTGTCTGCTACTCAGAGGAATGAGCACGGGGCGGTGCAGTTGGTTTCTCATTCGTATAATCAACACGAACACTTTGTTTCCACACCCAACCAACATAATCAGCAGCTTCCAGGGGGTTCAGGTTGCACAGGATCACTGACGAATCTGCAAAATCAAGAGAGCGCCAAACTTGAACAGGTGTATAATATAGCAGTGACGTCATCCCTAGGTCTGATTTCACCTTCCAGTAGAACTCAGGTTACTCCTCAAAACCAGCAAATGGATTCTGCTTCACCTTTGTCAATAAGTCCAGCCAATTCTACACAGTCGCCCCCAACGCCAATTTATAACTCAACTCACGTTGCCTCTGTTGTTAATCAAAGCGTAGAACAAATGTGCAATCTTCTTCTGAAAGATCAGAAGCCAAAAAAACAAGGAAAATATATTTGTGAGTATTGCAATAGAGCATGTGCAAAGCCCAGCGTGCTTTTAAAGCATATCCGCTCCCACACTGGAGAGCGACCCTACCCCTGTGTGACTTGCGGATTTTCATTTAAGACTAAAAGTAATCTTTATAAGCACAAAAAATCCCACGCACATACTATCAAACTGGGTCTCGTCTTGCAACCAGATGCTGGTGGCTTGTTCTTGTCCCATGAGTCCCCCAAAGCACTTAGCATCCATTCAGATGCAGAAGACAGTGGGGAGAGTGAGGAGGAGGGTGCCACTGATGAGAGACAGAATGACCCGGGTGCCATGGAACTGCAGCCTGTGCACACAGTGAAGGGGATGTCAAGTGCTGAAACTTTACCAAAATCTAGTCCCATTCCAAGCAATCCAGATCATGTAGTAGGCGACTTTTCACTACAGGACAAATCTTCAGAATTCCAGGCTGTGACAGAGTTACCTAAAGTGGTGGTCCATCCCGTCAGCCTGTCTCCCTTAAGAACTAACAGTCCAAAGGTTGTCAATTCCAAGCCTGAACTTCCGAGTGCACAAAAACAGAAAGACCTTCAGGTAACAAATGTACTGTCACTTTCAGCCAGTGTGTCCCCACTGGAGACCGAAGAGAAGTCTCATCAGAAGGGGGACACGAGCCAGCTGGACGGAAAGCAAGACTCTCATGTGGGAACAGCACACGCCCAACTGCAAAGGCAGCAGGCTACTGATTACTCCCAAGAACAGCAGGGAAAACTCCTCCTGAGTCCTCGAAGCTTAGGAAGTACAGATTCTGGTTACTTTTCACGTTCTGAAAGTGCCGATCAAACAGTGAGTCCACCAACTCCCTTTGCCAGAACATTACCCTCCATGGAGCAAGACTCAATGAAGAATAATGGGCCCTCTGCGCCTCGTGGCAATACAGCAGCACCATCTGCTTCACCGACAGGGGAAAAGGCATTGCTTTTACCAGGCCAGATGCGCCCACCCTTGGCCACAAAAACACTTGAGGAACGGATATCAAAGCTCATCTCAGACAACGAAGCCTTGGTAGATGACAAGCAATTGGACAGTGTAAAGCCACGGAGAACCTCTCTCTCAAGACGAGGAAGTATCGATTCCCCCAAGTCATACATATTTAAAGATTCTTTCCAGTTTGATTTAAAACCAGTGGGACGGAGAACAAGTTCAAGCTCTGATATACCAAAGTCCCCCTTCACCCCTACTGAGAAATCAAAACAAGTGTTTCTTCTGTCCGTACCTTCCCTTGACTGTTTACCTATTACAAGAAGTAATTCCATGCCTACCACAGGTTATTCAGCAGTTCCTACAAATATAATACCTCCCCCTCATCCACTGAGAGGAAGCCAGTCATTTGATGACAAAATTGGAGCTTTATATGATGATGTCTTTGTATCAGGACCTAACACTCCTGTGCCCCAAAGTGGGCATCCCCGTACACTTGTCAGACAAGTAGCAATAGAAGACTCTTCAACAAATGAAAATCATGTTCTCGGGGCCGGGCAGTCCTTGGATGAAGGCTATCAGGGCTGCCATGCCGCTGGCGAGAGTGCATCCACCAGGAGCAAGGCGTTGGCCCAGGGCCCACATTTAGAAAAAAAGAAGTCTCATCAAGGGCGAGGGACAATGTTTGAGTGTGAAACTTGTAGAAACAGGTACAGGAAACTGGAAAATTTCGAAAACCATAAGAAATTTTACTGTTCAGAGTTACACGGACCAAAGACTAAGGTAGCCATGAGAGAACCTGAACACAGCCCCATAGCCAGCAGTACCCAGCCTCAGATTCTACACTACAGAGTCACTGGTGCCACAGGTGTCTGGGAACAGACGCCCCAGATAAGAAAAAGGAGGAAAATGAAAAGCGTTGGAGATGATGATGAACTTCATCAGAATGACAGTGGAACATCTCCAAAAAGCTCTGAAGGTCTTCAGTTTCATAATACCCTGGGCTCTACTCCCAGTTCGTCTAAACATCATGTTGCCATAACAAGTGACCACCAGCATAGAAATATGCAGCTGCAAACCTCCCAAATTCAGCTTGTTGCCAGGGGCCCCAACCACACCATGGATCCAAAGGTGTCACCTGTCACAGAGCAACAGATAAGTTCAGCTGCCCCGGACAAAGCAGAGCTAAAGAGACACGGGACTGGGATCTCCGTTATCCAGCACACAAACTCCCTGAGCAGACCCAATTCATTCGACAAGCTCGAGCCTTTTGAAAGAGGCTCACCCATTTCTTTCCAGGAGCTGAGTAGAACAGGGAAGCCCGAGTCGCTGAAAGTAATAGGAATGTCCCAAGAAGAAAGTCACCCTTCTCTCAATGCATCTCATCCTCACCAGCGTGCACCGTCCGACGCTCTCAGAGGAGAACTTCAGGAAAGCTCAAGAAAGCTTTCAAGCGAACGGCATGTGTTAGGACAGCCCTCAAGGCTTGTCCGGCAGCACAACATCCAAGTGCCTGAGATTTTGGTCACGGAGGAACCAGATCGGGACCTGGAAGGCCAGGGCCATGATCAGGAAAGATCAGAGAAGTTCAGCTGGCCTCAGCGTAGCGAAACCTTGTCAAAATTGCCAACGGAGAAACTGCCCCCCAAAAAGAAGAGGCTCCGTCTGGCCGAGATAGAACATTCCTCCACCGAGTCAAGCTTTGATTCCACTCTGTCCAGGAGTCTCAGCAAGGAGAGCAGCTTATCACACACTTCAAGTTTCTCAGCCTCGCTAGACATAGAGGACAGTTCTAAAACTGAGGCTTCCCCCAAAATTGATTTTCTAAATAAAGCCGAGTTCCTTGTGATTCCAGCTGGCTCAAATACACTGAATGTTCCTGGAAGTTACCGGGAAATGAGGCGTGCTGCATCAGAACAGATTAATTGCACGCAGACCTCGATGGAGGTGTCTGATTTCAGGAGTAAATCATTCGACTGTGGAAGCATAACCCCAGCCCAGACGACACCACTTCCTGAATTGCAGCCTCCAACTTCCCCTTCTGGCATGGGAGTCACTGGGCATGTGCCTCTCTTGGAAAGAAGGAGGGGCCCACTGATACGGCAGATATCTTTAAACCTAGCTGCAGACAGCCATCTGTCTCCTGTAAACCCAACATCTTTCCAAAATATTGCTCTTCCCAGTGTGAGTGCAGTGCCGTTTCAGGGGCCCCAGCTCGCTAATACATCTTTAGCTGAGTTTCCTGCAAATACTTTGCACTCCCAGACTCAAGTTAAGGATCTACGGGCAGAAACGTCAAACTCCAGCTCCACTAACCTCTTTCCTGTTCAACAGCTTTGTGGTATCAGTTTGTTAAATCACATCCATGTACCCCTTAGCCACCAGAACACGCAGCTGTCTCTGCAAGTGTCTACACAGGGTGACAAATCGGGTACAAGTTCTGCTTTATGTGTGTCTTCGAAAAGTGAGGATTGCTTTGCTCCCAAGTATCAACTGCAGTGTCAGGTGTTCACTTCCAGCCAGTCCTGCTCTTCTAAACCTGTACATGCTTTGCCAAATCAAGTTCCTTCAGATCCAGTTGCAGCAGATTGTTGCCCGACATCAGCGGCATTACCGACAAAACTAATAGATAACGTGTCTACTTCATGTCCTCTGCCACCACTGGAGCTCGGGTCCCTTGGTGTTCCGGCGCAGAAAGTGCCGTCGTCATTCATGCTGCCCGTGTGCCTGCAGAGGAATGTGCCTGCTTACTGTTTTGCCACGTTCACATCCCTGCCACAAATCCTCGTGACCCAAGATCTGTCCAGTCAGCCAATTTGCCAGGCTAATCGTAGTATAGTGCCAATCAGTGAAGAACAAAATCCCGTGCCAGAATCACAAAAAGATCACCAAAATGCTTTGCCAACCCCAGAGAAAGAACCTGTTTGTGAAAATGTCCTTTCAGAGATGAGCCAAAATTCTTCTCTGTCAGAATCCTTGCCCATAACTCAGAAAGTGTCTGTTGGTAGACTTTCCCCCCAACAAGAATCTTCAGCTTCGAGTAAAAGGATGCTTTCCCCAGCGAATAGCTTAGACATTGCCATGGAAAAGCACCAGAAGCGGGCCAAAGATGAAAATGGAGCTGTTTGTGCAACAGACAGTAGACCAGTAGAGCCACTGAGTTCAAGAGCTAATGAAGCTAATAAGCAGAAGAAACCTGTTTTAGTCAGGCAGGTTTGTACTACAGAGCCCCTGGAAGGTGTGATACTGGAACAGAATGTTTTTTCTCAACCTGAAATTAGTAGTGAGTCTGTTAATTTGACAGATGTTTTACCAGCAGATAATTCATCATCAGGACACTCCAAGTTTGTAATGGTGGAACCTATAAATGAATTGCAAGAATTTGAAAACATTGAGTCATCCGCATCACTAACTCTTACAGTTCGAAATTCACCTGCCCCTTCAGAAAATACTCACGTTTCTCCTCTGAAATGTATAGACAATAACCCAGAAGAGAAGTCTCCCGGGATTAAGAATCAGACTGACAAAGTGACCATCCAAGAGCAAAGTCAGCCACCAACCACTACGGTTTCATTGTTTAATGTCAGGGACACACAGCAGGTGGCTTTCCCCAGCCTAAAGACTGCGACCAGCTTTACATGGTGTTATCTCTTAAAACAGAAGTCATTGCATTTGCCTCAGAAGGACCAGAAAACTTCGGCCTATACCGATTGGATAGTAAGCTCCAGTAATCCAAATCCCCTTGGTTTGCCCACAAAAGTTGCACTTTCTCTCCTGAATTCAAAGCAGAATACTAGAAAATCACTGTATTGTCAAGCAATAACTACCCATTCCAAATCAGATTTATTGGTCTACTCAAGCAAGTGGAAAAGCAACTTAAGCAAGGTACTTGAAATATGTTTTATTTTCAAATATGGTTTGTGCAAATTAGGTTTAGCATGTCTCAATATTTTTAAACATGTTAATTAAATTTTGACTGACAGATTGCCCTTTGTGTATGTGGATATTTGAAAGCAAGGGTGGTATATTTACCCTGGAGTTAGCCTGATGAGGGTTACCTGGAGTTCTTTCAGTGATTCTGTCTTGAAACATTTTAGAAATGATAACTTGCCCTGAGCGCTTATTTTTTTCCCTTGGCCAACTGTATGAAGTCTTTACTTAATGGTACAGAAAGTCATGGTTTTACTTCGATCCTTGTCTCATATTAAGATTTTGTTGTTCTTGTTAAGTGAGAGGAGACATATGCTTTGTCCCTGCTAATGCCAGGAAACAGGTGGTTATATTTCACTCTGGAATATAAGCAAAGAGGCATCCACACTGTCTTGTGCACCTAACTCTCCTTCCCCTCGACAAGCCCATCCCAGCACTCTTCCAGTGAAGCTGTGAGAATCATTAGTGCTAGCGAGGAGATTCACAAAATAATTAACTCGTACACTTGAGAAGTTGATTTGGTCAGGATTTATAGAGTCATGTAAGGTAATAAAACTATAATTGTGGATAATTTGTGGAATCAGTCTCATTAGGAGTGTCGGCTTTATAAAATGGGCAAAATCATTTAAGTGGGTTAATAAATAGGTAAGGGGTATCTCGTTGGATGGTGGACATTGAGAATTATAGATTAAGTCTTTGGCCTCAGCAGGCTTACAAGTATAAATACAGGTTCATAAGCATTTACATGTCTATCAGTAAGAAAATATCCCAGAATCAGTACCATAGTAGAAATATGAAGAATTCTAAAAGAAGGAAGTTTCTAACATTGCCAATAGGTGGAGGTATGGATACAAGGATTTTACTCCCAAGGTGGTAAGACTTTAGCTGAGTCTTAAAAAAAAAAAAAAAAAAAAGGTTTTATAAGTTTGAAACAGTAACATACTTTGAAGTTGGAAATGTAGGTATAAAAACCAAAACAAACGCATGATGGTGGTGAACCATTGATACTTTTCTCAGTAAGGAGGGTGTATCCAAACCAGTTGTGGAATATTTTTTATTAAATGTTCAGACTCTAAATCTACTAAATTAGAATCTTGGAAGATAAGACCTAATCATTAGAATTTAAACAGAGCTTCATGTATATTCCTGAAGTACCCATGGAAAGTGGCTCTCCAAGCTACCAAGTACCTTGGAGGAAATGTCTGGAAATGCATATCTAGACTTGGATCTTAGGAGAGAGCTCCAGGTGAAAGGTATGGACATTGTTCAGTACATAGGTATAATTCATGAGCTTCCTCAGGGAGAGTATGAACAAGAGGAGAGGGCCTAGAATTGATCTCAGAGATCACTATTCTTTCAAGGAGTGAACGGACAAAGGAGGCCCACACAGGAAACTGAAAGAGATTTTTCAGAAAAGAAGGAGGAAAACCAAGAGAAAGTGGTATCACACAGAACATGGAAGAAGATATTTCAAGATGTTTAAATAGAGAGGTCAAAGAAAGAGGAAGGCAAATGGGTGTCTGGACTGAGTTGTTCTGATCTCACTGGATGGAGACTGGCGTCTGTGAGCACGTGGCCATGGAGGGAAGGGTGCTGGGTTGACTGTCAGTCCCGACCCAAATGTGAAGGCATTTATGATTCAAAATGGAAAGGAACAGATAGATGCTATAAAGTAAAATAATTTCTAAGAAAAATAAGGCATTAGCAGCACATAATACCATAGAATGAGCATATAAAGACTAAGATTTTGGCATTTAGCTCATTGATAACGTTGTTGAACAGAAGCCAGATTTGATAGTAAGAAAGTGAGCAAACCATACAGGGGAATTTGATGTTGAAAAGCAAGTAAGAAAGAGGATTAGTGTTAAAAGGATAAAGTCAAGGAAAGGGTGTGTGCATGTATTCCAAATTGTGAGGAAGCCTGACCTGTTTGCCAGGAAAAGAGAAGGTGACGGTTGCATTTTTACCTCCACAGTAGGTGGCCTCAGTACCTCTTCACAGGACCTTTTTGAGGAACTTGGGCTGCAGCATTTTTTTTACTCCTGCCTTTCGCAAGGATAAGAGCTGCCCAGAGTACTCATCTAAGTCTATGCAGACCCTCCTTCCGTGATGCGCACTCATTCATCACGTGCTGTTCAGCCATCTCAGTATGATCGCTGTCTACTTGGCGATGTAATTGTTTAAAGGAGGTTTGTGTACAAGAAGCCCTTGACCAGAAAAGTTGTACCTGGTGTTGGATCCCACCAGTGGGCTAGAGTTTGAGCCTTTGCTGCTAACACTTGACCTTGGACAAGTAATTTAAACCTGAGTGTATCCTTTCTCGCTATATAATGAGAAGACAATATAGCTCACCTGTGCTGCCTGCTCCAAAAAAACATGTGAGAACAGGATGACCTGATGAGTGAGCAAACATACTATTAACAGTGCAGTTGCGCAAAATTTTGTATAAAATCATAAAGTGGTGTTATTGTTTCTGTAGGAAAACCACACATTGTTTATCATTTGGATGTCCATTACCTTTTCCAGAGATTTGTTATCCAGCCAAAACTGGACTTTTGACCTCACCTGGATCTCACGGTTATCACTATTCAGGGAACTTTTGAGAAGATACAAAGAATTATGGTTTAAAATAATTGGGGGAAGGGAAAGTAAAATATTGGGAAATGATGTTTCTGCATTACCTTTATAGTGTACTTATGGTAAAGGAGATTTAGTGATGTTTCTCAGGGGCATGAGACATTATTTTACAAATAGTTCTTTTCCATCTCCAAAGAATAAACTCTTTAAGAAATATATTTAAGCTATAGTATGAATAGTTAAATATAACAAAGAATATTTAGTCGTTTAAAAAATTTTCTGTTAAACTCATGAAGTACCATGGTGGGATGTTGTAAAGCCTTTATTTGGGGGTGTCAGGAGACTATGGTGGGATTTTAAAGTGGCATAAGATTAATCATTTTGCTATAGTTTAGACAGATTAATGATAAAGAAGGAGATAAAGCAAATGCCCTTTGAACCTGCGAGTTCTTTGAAATGTATTTCATTAAGTTGACGATATGCTCTATACTCTGCCATGTTTTAATTTCCAGTGAAACATTAGCATGTTTGTTTTCAGTTTTATTAAATTAGTTTCTCTTTTTTTTTTTCCTTTCAGAGAGCATTAGGTAATCAAAAGTCCACAGTAGTTGAATTCAGCAATAAAGATGCCTCTGAAATTAACAGTGAGCAAGATAAAGAAAATTCCTTAATCAAAAGTGAACCAAGAAGAATTAAAATATTTGATGGAGGGCAAGTACAAATTTTACTTCTTAAATGTACATTTAAACTTACTTTTTAAATGTACATTTGCTTTCATGGGAATGAAGATTTAGTGCCAACTTTATAAAAATGTTGCAAGGTTTCTCTGCTTATTAACAGAATCTTCGTGGCAAAACATATGTTAGTATTATGTTAAATAATTCCATTTTGATGGAGAAAATGATGACTATTGAGGAAACATTCTAGGGCCCAGAAGGCAGCTAAGAACTAAATTTTTTTAGTTCTAAATTATTATTTTAGAGTGATCCCTGGGTTTCATGTTGATTTACGATGAGGAATGACTTGGAAAATCTGCTAGTAGAGAGATTAATTCGTTGCCTATTTGATGTCTTTGTGTATTATGTTAGAAAACAAATTGTAAAAGCGAATTTTTTAGTTATGGTGAAGCTTAGAAATATTTCAGTACTTACACTTGTGATTGAATTTAGCAATGAAGAAAACTTTTTAACCAATCACTTAGAAACAGGGAAATATTTTTAAATTAAACATAATATTGAATAAATTTGTTTGATTAGAATTAGCTATTAAAATATTAAGTATTGATGTACAAAAGCTGGAATATTCGGTTACATGTGCATAAAATTTTTTGGTTGAGTATAAAATTTGTGCTTTGTTTTATTTTTTTAGATTGAATTTTAATCATGATTTATTTTCTCAAAGATATAGTGTCCAATCTCCCTATTGGTTTTTTTTTCTTTAAATCAGATATAAATCAAATGAAGAGTATGTATATGTCCGAGGCAGGGGAAGAGGAAAGTACATTTGTGAAGAATGTGGAATACGTTGTAAGAAACCTAGCATGTTAAAGAAACACATACGAACCCATACAGATGTCCGCCCCTACCACTGCACTTACTGTAACTTCTCCTTTAAGACAAAAGGTATGAGATACACATTGTTTCAGGTCCTTTTTATATGTATTTAGGTAGTAGAGCTAAAGGCCAACTTTGCGTTCTTTGATCAAGGATACAGTAGCTTAAATAGACTAATTTAAATTATATCTTGTCAACATTGTAGTCTTATTTCTTTATATGCTTGTAGACCCTTTGGTAAAAAGTCTTTAATTACGCACTTTTAAAATATATATAATATAACATTTTAAAAGAAGCAAATGCCCTTTTTTATTATTCTGTTCCTCCAAATTATAGTTGTATGACATGGTGATTAATATACATTTTCAAAAATATTTACTTTGAGGATAAAGAAAAACAAATTCTCATGATCACAAGTAACTTCATTTGGGTGCTGAAAGTTTGAAGAAAGATTTAAAATAATAACCACAAAAACTTTTATAATTATTGCACTCATGTCTTATTATCTAATTTTAGGCACACATAGCCATTTTTTTTAATGTTACATTTGTTTACCCAAATACTGCTGAATTTCAGCTTTAAAAGTTTTCTAAAGTTTCTGTTATTTAATGTTTATAAAGCAATCTCGGAACCAATCATTAAACTTATATTTAGCACCTTTCTGTTTTCTTTGTTTTTGTTTAAATATTTGCCTTTATTATACATAAATTTACCCTGTATAAGTTTCCTCTTACATATGGATACACTGCTATGAAATGTTTTTTTCTCCAATCCTTGTTCATGAATCATTATATAATAGTTTGTTACTTGAGATTTTAGTTACATATACCACACTTTAACAAGTAAGAATCTCTCTTTAACAAATCTCTGTTTAATATATATCTGAAAGAATAATATTTGTAAGAAAAAAATTTAATCAATTTTAATACAAACTATTTTTATCCATTTTGAGTTAACATTTGCTTTTTCTGATTATATTGGTCATCTTTGCAGTTTTTGTTTTAAAGATTAATCAACTCTTTAGCAAAATTTATTACATTTTTGGCTAATATTTATTGGCATTTAAAGAGAGTACTAACATGTAACAACTTAATAGCTTCACGTTAGCTCTCTTCAAAGGCCAGTTGTATCTGAAATAAGAATAATAGAAAAACAGAATGTTCTTCAGATAGCTTTGAATATTTCCAAAAGTTTCAAGCAATTGGAGGGGTTGAGAGGGATGCTTGTTCTGTAGCTCTGTGATTGTGATGTGGAACCTCCTTCTGGAGATGGGTGATGAGTTTCAGGACGATTTTCTGGGTCTTGTGTGAGGATTCTGATAGGATAAGGTGCTTTGATCTTTTAACTGAATTTTTATTGCTTTTTCACTGTTTTTTGTCCTATGATTAAGAAAATCTATTAATTTCCAATATGAGACCAAGAGTATATTTAAAAGACAAATATTACTAATAAAAGATTACCACTTACAAAATAATGTTACCAAATACAAGAAGATCAAAATATGATGTGAAATGGGTATTCCTCAATAGAAAGAAGAAAAGGAATCAGGGTATTTTAAAAATTATATTCATAAAATAGGGAGAAGAAAGGAAAGACAACCTAGATGTGGAAAAACCAAATGAAAACCACAGAGATTTCTTGGCAAGGAAAAATATTATAAATCACAAAGTATTAGTCTTAGTGAAATAACTCAAAACATCATGCAAGATTTTAGATAGTTGTTAATTAAGTGGTGGACAGAGCATAGTGACTCCTAAGTGAGCATTGTCTGGTAGCAGTATTCATGTCTTACATTTCTCTAATATGCTGCATATCTGAATTTGCATTAAATTTTTTGCTTTGTAAGACAAGTCCTGTGAAATTACATGATAAATATTTATTTGAAAGAAGCTACCCTAGCTAAGGAGACTGGTGAAGAAAACATTAGAAATTCATTATTTCTTTATTCTTAGCATGGCAGTTCTCTTATTTTACAGTCAACTTTCTTTCAGAAGTCTACCTGTTGTGGATCTGTGTAAAACAGATTCCAAAGAACCTTTTAAAGGTAGCTAAATAATGGTGAACACACCTGTTTTTCGATTAGGCTGTAGATTTTAAACTCCTGATTTACTTTGGTATCCTAACCAATGCAGCTCTACTTCTTATTGAAAGTGCCTGGTTATTAACAGAAGGAAATAGTGATGTGTTGGCAAGCTATATAATAAATATGGTGTTCAGAGACAGCAAAACACTATTAAAAGTGGAGCTAGAAATTGATATTTCTGATGGTAATGCTTACAAATCTGTAATTCATTATGATTTTTCCTCATTTTATGTTATGAGTACGTTTTCAAAATAATTTTAATTGATTTGTTTTCATGATGCTACTTTAAAGGTCCTTCAGCAGAAAATATACAGTGAGCTTGCATCTTTGCAAGATTTAGTCCCTTTTATGTCACAGAAGCTAGTTTATATGTGGCTATAGGAACCCAGAAACAAAACTCTCCTGCTTTCCAGAGGATTTAGATAAATGTTTATTAAATCAGTAAGAAAATGTGTCTATTAAATTAATATACAAGTTTTATAACACTGCATATTTTGCATATTTAAGATGCAAATTTCTTGTTTATTTAGAAGTTAGTTGGCAATAAGTAATAGCTCAAGTTGAGAAAATATGCCTATTAAAAACATATAGTCCCAAATTTGCCTAGCTATAATATAAATATATTAATTTCTCAGAAAGTAAATAAATGACTTGCTATGGCTGTCTACATAGGAAACAAGCATTTTGAAAGAAGTATTAGTGGACCTCTTAATTCAATTTGTAATATTGTTATATTGAAAACATTTTGACTTACAAGGAAAATTTTCAGCTGTATTAAGATGGCTAACCCATTTTTATAACTTTTTAATGTGAAAACTTTGAAGCTCTTATAGAACAGCAGAGATTTGTATAACAAACATCAATGTGCCTATAATCTTTTATTAATTGTTAACATTTTGCCAGATCTGCTTCACATTTTAATAAGTATAATTAGCATAAATATCAAATATAGCCAAGTGTTAAGGCAGGTGTTATCTCCAGAATCACAGACGTCAGGGTTTGATGGATCTTAGATATCATCTGGTCTAGGCGGCCTATTACACTTGAACTCCATAAGCACTAAGTTCCAGGATGCTGTTGTGGTTGGCTCACACAACGATGTACTATCTACTGCAAGAATTGGCTTGTACAGGTGTGACCAGTTTCACAGGCTTTGTGCATTTATTAAGGAATTGAAGCTCTATAAATATAGCAATTCTGCATATGCTTCAGCTGCTGCAAGCCCCAAATTTAGACCAATGATTCAGACATTTGGAGCTGTTCTAAAGGTTTATGCTCAAATGCTAGTTTGCTGCTGTCCACCAAATTCAGTGTTTAGAGTTGGTTTTGTTTTCCTAAAAGAAATGGTTTGCCCTTGTCGGCAAGGTGCTTGTGGGTGGCATTGTCCACTGAAGATGCTTGGTAGCCTCAGAAGCTGAGTTGTCCCCCTGCATTGATGATCACTGGGACAAGCACGCCCAGTGGTCCTCAGTTAGTCTAATAATACTTAGAGAGGTCATTATAATAGCCGACAGAGGAAGCACTCCTTTAGTGATATTATTATGAGACATATAGTCAATAGGTAAAGTAAAATTAATGCAGGAAATTCTTTCTCCTGTTCTAAACACCCAGAAATAGCATTTATAATATTACAATGACCAAAAACAGTTTTTCATCGATAGTCAAGGTTGAAATTTAAAAAGGTAAATTCCAAGGTACCAGAAATAAAGAAGAAACTCAAAACTATAATGGCATGGTGAGCAGATACTAAAAAAATTTAAAAGTCCTTAGGGGACTCAAAACTAGTTATATGCCTACAGGCCTGGTGTTTTAATGCCTGTCCCAAGACAGGCTCCTGAGACAAGCCTGCCTCTCTTGTCCAGTGACTTTGGGCCCTGTGGGAAATAAGCTGTCTGCTTAAAAGCAAAACTGTATACCTACACCATGTCAAAACAAAACAACAAAACTGGGTCAGAATCAGTGACCTGAAACCTATGAAACCATGAAGGTCCCGGACAGAAGCAATTGGGAAACTGCCTTACAGAGATGTTTCTACAACCTAGGGTACTTAGGACTGCATGGGAAACAATTTTGCTGACGATAAGCGTACAGTTAAAACTAAAAAGCATGCAAGGAAACAAACTATGAGAGAGAGCCAGCAGACCAGCAGACGTAGCTAGTAGAAAATTCGCACTCCATGAACTACAGATCACAGTGCAGTTTGAAAAGGACTTTAAATTAAGTATGCATAACATGTTCTAAGAGATAAATAAGGACTAGAAAGTAGAAACTATAAGGCAAAAAGCTGAGGAGGCAGATTCGAGAAAGAAATTATTACTAATAAATAACAAGGTTATATAGAGACCAATATTTTCTTTTGTCCAAATTTTAGTCATTGGAATTGTATGACCACAAACTGTACTTCTGCTTGAAATAGGGATGGAATGCCAGTTTTGACAAATGCAATAGCAAAATAATACTACGTAAGCTTAGTAAACATTCTTTTCCCTTAAGGAAATCTGACAAAACACATGAAGTCCAAGGCACATAGCAAGAAATGTGTGGATTTAGGCGTCTCAGTAGGTTTAATAGATGAACAAGATACAGAAGAATCAGGTAAGGCTTTATACCATATTTTTCATAAGTGCTATATACGATGTACGATTTTTTTTGCATCCATGCTCTTCTTTCCATCCCCACAGATACCGCTTAATTCCTGTTTTCATTACCTCTTATTTGTACTATGTGATAGACTCCTGATGAGTTTTCCCATCGCTAGATTGCCATCCTTCTCTCCATCTGTCCCCACTGATGTTAACGTAATCTTCCTGAAGCATGTGACTGATCATACTACTCCTCTGCTCAAAGTCTTTCCTCGGTTCCCATTTGTCCACAAAATAGTGTGATCACTTGACCTTAAATCCTTTGTAATCTGCTGCCTACCTGCTTCCTCACCCTTTTCATTTCTCTTTCACCTACCCTCATGCTTGAATTTCCTGCTTACGTGACATTGATCTACTCTTTACCTTTACAACTCTCTCTGAAAACCCTGCCCTCACTCCCCACACAAACGCAGCTCCCAGTCTGCACTGGTCAGAATGTCACTTTCCTTCCAGATCTGATGAAATTCCACTGCTGTCATGAAGCCTTCTCTGATTTTCCCATCCCACACCACTTGCAGGAAACAATTTTTCCCTTCTCTGAACTCCTGTAGTATAGTATTTTAGAGTTTCCCCTCTGAGAGCATTTAGTCCCTTTCCACCTTATTTTGTGATATTTTTTTTTTTTTGAGACAGAGTCTCACTCTGTTGCCCGGGCTGTAGAGTGGCGTGGCGTCAGCCTAGCTCACAGCAACCTCAAACTCCTGGGCTCAAGGGATCCTTCTGCCTCAGCCTCCCGAGTAGCTGGGACTACAAGCATGCGCCACCATGCC
>CAUYRT010106715.1:0-13137 GCA_963574885.1 Lepilemur ruficaudatus
TATATAGAAAAAAAATTAGCTGGGCATGGTGGCGCATGCCCAGCTACTCGGGAGGCTGAGTAAGAAGGATTGCTTGAGCCCAGGAGTTTGAGGTTGCTGTGAGCTAGGCTGACGCCATGGCACTCACTCTAGCCCGGGCAGCAGAGTGAGACTCTGTCTCAAAAAAAGAAAAAAAAATCCAAGATAAAAAATATCATAGACTTTAGAATTGGTCAGATCTGGGTTCAAATCTCAAGTCTGCCACTTAGAATTATATGATTTGGTGCAAGTTGTTTTCTAATTCTGAGTACAGGCTGAGTATTCCTTACCTGAAATGCTTGGGCCCAGAATTGTTTTGGATTTCAGAATATTTGCACTATACTTACCAATTGAGCATCCCAAACCCAAAAATCCAAAATTCAAAATGCTCCAAAGGACATTTCCTTTGAGTGTCACATTGATGCTCAAAAAGTTTTAGATTTTGGAGCATTTTGATTTTTGGATGCTCAACATGTACTTGTTTTTAAAGTACAGACAAAAATACCAGATTAAAAATACTACCCTATCAGGTTGCTTTGAAGATTAATGAGTTAACATGTAAAATATCTACTTGCATAACACCAAGTATAGTTAGTTTTGTTCCTAGCTTTTTGTTGAGGCAGGTTCCTGTACTGTCTCATGTAATCTTCCTACCAACCCTATACAGATATGTACCACTGTGATCACAACTCATGGATGAGAAAAACGATACATTTTAAAAAACTGGCTAAAGAACTGCTAGCTAGTAACAGAGGCAGATCAAGGATTCAAAGCTCAATGAGACTGATACCATGGGCCATGTTCTTGGTACCTTTAGGGCCTGGCATATAGGCCCAAGTTGAAGCATCCATTAAACAGCTGTTTTCTTCCCTACTTTAGTATTTATTTTATAAAGACCAAGAAACTCTCATCTTCCATATGCACATTGCTGAGAAACGCAAACGTAAAGATTTCTCTAATTTATTTAAGGAAGACTTTCTCTCTTCAAAGGCCCTTCAATTTAGGGCCTATGTACTAGGCCCTAAATAAACGATGCTCTCATTTCTCTCTCATTCTTCCTTTTCACTATGGAGTGTTGGTAAGTAATCTTATAGAAGACAGTACTGACAATCTTTTCAAAAATTATTGTCATTAGGCCATGGATTTTAAAAAATGTGATTCAGCATTTCATAACCAGAAAATTTCTTTAGATAGGACATCATCTTTGATAGGGTGGCTTTGCTAATAAACTATTTAACAGAGAAAAAAAGAGGAAAAAACTCACAACACATAATTTCCCCTTTGAAGAGAAATCTTACACAACAGCCCCATGTAAGATTAACCACCTGCGGCCTAACTCATTTTTTTCTAAAAGTTTCTTTTTCACAGCACTTAAAAAGAACGGGGAAGATAGAAGGAGTGTGGACACCAGTTCCTGCCAGACCACATTCCAAGGCCTCTGATACGCCAGCCTCACAGAAAAAAAAAAGGAAAAATAGCTGCAGCCATTTCCCAGCTACCAGCTTGTAGCAATAATGTTTTTCCTCCCTTTGCCCCCTAATAAGACCGCCCCCCAAACACCTTATCCTCCCTGCTGGCACTTCTCCTTTCTTTCTCTTGTGCCATGCCCTTCCCACCTTTGGGAAGTAAAATAAACTTTCTTTCTTTCAAACTATTCTAATCCTTGTGTTGAGAATTCTTTCTCACTCCACGTCACCAGTTCCCCACCCTAACAGCCTTCTCAGTGAATTTTGGGTAATCAAAATTACCATATAAAATAAACATGCCCAAGTTAAGAAATACATTTTGAAAACAAATTTTTAGCATTTTAGACAGTGGGTAAGTTTTAAAGAGAGAAAAATTCTTAACAAATGAATTACCCTTTCAAAAATCAGTACTTAATCTATGGAAAACTTTTAATATCCAAATTACTTAGTATGTCTGGTTCTACAAGTTGTGGGGGCCCCTGAAGAGGGCCTGGTGAGCCTATGGTATCCAACTGGAGCTTTGAAACAATGTTTGTAATTGTAGCATGTTAGACTGTAGAACAAACCGACAGGTCATTCCTCTAGTAACCCTGCAAATGGCCACCACCTCTGGTCCCAAATGAGAGGAGATTCGCACCAGGAGAGTGGTCAGCTGATACCATTCATATAATTATGTATATGTCTCCTTGGGGAAAAGAAAGTCTTCTTTAAATCAATCAGAGAAATCTTTATGTTTACATTTCTCAGCAATGTGCATATTGAAATGAGTTTCTTGGTCGTTACAAATTGAATCCTATAGTAGACAAGAAAACAGCTGTTTAATGGATGCTTCGACTTGGAAAATTTAAGAAAACATGGGCAAAACAAAGAGTGTATGCATCCTTTAAGATGTGACTAAAAACAAAAAATACGCTCTACATCTATACCCACATCCCACACTTAGAAACTAGAGGCTCAAGTGAAGCAGAATTTATTGTACAAAGGCAGGTCTCAATGCCACTTATTCCATAAATCCCTTCCTTCTTAGCTGGGAGATATCTCTCCTTCCTCTACATTCTCTGCACATCCTGAAGCTCTTCTGTCACTTACCATCATCTCTTTTGTATCCTAACATGTACACACAGAACTGATCTCCCTGATGAGAATGAAAGATCCTTGAATCCAACATCTGTGCCTCATTCATTTCCTTTGTCTATTTCATTTTTACATTCATCCTAGGTCTGTCTCTCTTCAAAGTCCATGCTCTTTTTAACTGTACTATGTTCCCCTTCCAAATCTTTTCTTCTGTTTTTGGTTTGAGACTCCATACAGGAGAGTCTGAGGTCTGAATCCAGATGGAGAGGAGAGTCAGGCAAAAAGGAAGTTGAAATTGAGAAAGGTTAGCAAGAAAGTATTTGCTTCCAGGAGAGCTAAAGTGTATAACAGAGTGTTCATGCTGAAATGAGGCACAGAACAAAACAATGTGGATTCTGTTCTGAGAACAGAATGGCTTATGAGTTAAGGAGCTTTCCAAATACCCCACTCACTAGGAGCTTAGAAAAACGACGGAGAAGGGAAAATAGGTCAGCAGCATGATTTCTAAGGTATGAGCGCATCACGGTGGTTTGAAGACCATCTGGCTCACGGATGGTGGCCCACTGACACCCAAGATGAGTCAGCTAATCCAGGTGGCTGGATGCCCCTGTCTTCACTTGCTGATCATCAAACCACCTGTCCAAAGCTGTTTGCTCACCCACGCCTGCTCAAGGAGAACCACCTTTCCCCATGAAGAGCACAGTCAGTAGATTCCACAGTGAATTATGTTTTATAGGTAAACGAATGGAGAAGGCAGGGCTCACGATTGTACACTTAACGCAGCCTTCACCAAGAGACCAGTAGGACATGCAGTCCGATCCTCACGCAGTTCCAAACTCCCTCACCTGGGCTCCCCTCAAATCTTCTACATAAAGTGATGATGGTTATTATTTTATTTTTAAACTTTATTTTTTTATACCCACTATCTGTCTGTAGTTTCCCCCCAACCGAACAGTGAAAACCTTGATAGCAGGAATGATGTTTTATTTGAGTAGACTCTCAATAAAAATTAAATTCACTAAAGATGTTATTGTAGACTGAAAAAACATCTCTGATCAGATAAATGGTTAATAGTGTTGCTCCCTACCCTGTCTCTTCATTTAACATGACAGAAGAGTATATTGATATATACAACTGTTTTCCTTTTAATTGATTTAAAATGTTACTAAGCAAAGAAAATTTTAAAAAACAGCAAGTATACTTTCCTAATTGAAAGATTTTTTTTTTAAAAAAAGAAAACTTATGTTAGTTTAGAATTTTTGTCATCTCCATATTTCTTAAATCCAGTGCTGTCTTCAAAAACACCACAAAGTGATTTATTAGTCTCACTGCTAGCCTAAATTCACAGATATTTCTTTCGCAAAACCATGTTTACCAGATGTGACAAAGTGAATTTCTTTCTTCTACCCCCAAAACATGAGCACATTTACTAGGCTACTCAGAATTCCAGAAAGGCAGTGCACAATTAACATTAAAATGGAAATTATGTTAATGGAATTCCCTTCATAATAAACCTCTCCCATCTTTGAGGACTGCTCTACCTCACTTAGTATTCAAAAAAGCATGACTTCTGGGAAAAAGAAAAAAATGAAGGTTCTTGCTTATATAAAGTCATTCTAAAAGACTCAGCCTGCTTTGTCAAGGAATGGAATAAATATCTTGCAACTCAAGCATACTTGAGCCCCCAGTACCTCTTACAGGACCACAGCAGTGGCTTCTTAATTGGGTTTCCCTCTTCAAGACATCTTCAAAATTGCTGTTAGACTAATCTACCTGAGGTAGAGCCTTACCAGACCATTTCATTATTCAAAATGCCTTCAACAGCTCCAGTGCCCAAAGAATGAAATTCAAACCTTCTGAGATTTAAATTCAAGCCTCTCTCTCATTTGACCTCAATTTATTTTCTGAATTCCATCTGCTATAGGCTTCCTTTCACATCCCCTTATGTTCATCTCCCTGTTCTGCACCAATTGTTTTACTTCCGTGTTTTTGTTTGTGCTATTTCCACATTCCAATCATACACATATTTAAAAATCTAGTCTATCCAACTGAAATAGCTGTTCCCTTACCAGGAAATACTACTCACTTTTTCTGAACTCTTCCTGCAGCTTTATTTCATCTCCCAGGACACCCTGAATTTTAGTAACACAAATGTACATCTTATTTTTCGCAAAAGACTATAAGTTCTTTAAGGGTGAACACTATGTGTAATTAATCTTTATATACAAAGTAGATATTTGGTAAATAGCAGAAAGCAGAATGAACTGATTCAGTAAGTATTAATAATTATTCAACACTGAAATGAAACATCAAGGATACAGTAAAAAAGGAACCAAAATACGGTTCCTGCCATTCATTTAGTCAACAAATATTTATTAAGCAAGGATTATATACTAGGCACTGGGGATTCTATGATTAAGAAGACAATAAGCCCAGTCCTACAGAAGCATATACTTTAGTGTGCTACATACAGTCCTCATGCTTAAAACATTGAGATAATGGCTGGGGGGTGGGTGGCTCATGCCTATAATCCCAGCACTCTGTGAGGCAGAGGCCAGAGGATTGCTTGAGGTCAGGAGTTCCAGACCAGCCTGAGCAAGAGCGAGACCCTGTTTCTACCAAAAATAGAAAAATTATGTGGGCACAGTGGTGTGTACCTATAGTCCCAGCTACTCGGGAGGCTAACGCAGGAGGGTGGCTTGAGCCCAGGAGTTTGAGGTTGAAGTGAACTATAATGATGCCATTGCACTCCAGCCTGGGGTGACTGAGAGATTGTCTCAAAAATAAACAAACAAATAAATTGAGATAATGAAGGGAAGTTATTTTTAAATGTCATCAAATTATTTTCTGGCTGATAACTGATTCTGCTAGCGTAAGGCATAAACAAAATTTATGTTTTACAGGTGACTGATTAGAACCATTTCTGTGGTTAGCACAATTGAGAAAATGAAGAAAATAACTAATACTGTATAGCCAACCTTTGGTATGCTTCGGGGATTGGTTCCAGGACTCCCTGAGTATACCAAAATCTGTGCAGACTCGAGTTTCACAGTCAGCCCTGAGGAACTTGGTATACAAAAAGTTGGCCTTCCGTATACATGGGTTTCACATCCTGAGAACACTGTATTTTAGATCCACCTTTGATTGAAAAAATTCCACGTATAAGTGGACCCGTACTGTGCAGATCCACGTTGAAGGGTCAATTATATAATATATTTAAATATTGAGCTAAGTATACCTACATATTTGAATAAGTAAACTAGTTTGCATTTATTGAGCACTTACTTTGTGCAGTAAGCAGTACTAAATGCTTTGTATATATCACTTCCCTATGAAGGGCTGGTGATAGCATGCCCAGGTATGGACGAAGAAGCTGATGCTGAATCACATACCTGCACCTGGGCATACAGGTATGCTCATTTAGCCTCTCTAGACACCAGTCTCTCCTTCGGTAAAGTAGAACTGTTAACAATTTCTCTCAGTTTGGAAGTAAGTGGGTCAGGGGACAACATATCAAAAGCATCTAAGACTGTGCTTGACACAGTAGACACCAGATTCAGTCTTTCTTCCTTTTAAGTGCTGCCCTTTGAGCAAGAAGACGGCAGAAACTAATGGGCTGGGTACAGATTAAGGAAGATATGTCACAGATATCACAAGTCATTTCTGACTGAAAAGAATACAAACCAAACAGAACAGAAAACCCAGAAATGGTCATCTCCAAAGTAAATATTGACATCAACACCATATATTTATCTACTTTAAGACACAAAAACTGGATCTCACAGAAGCTTTTTAAGACATGCTAGTTTTCTTGGTCATTACAAGGGTACTTTTCTTTTGCACTGAGAAAAAAATATGTGCAATAAAAGACAAATTCAGTCCCTATGGGGGATATTTTGATGTAAACATTTATAGTCAACAATACTAAAAAAAAGAAAAAAAAAAAGCCAACTCTAAAATATTGTCCCCACCAGAGATTTTTATGAAATTCTATAAGAGAATAGTTAGCATTTAAGTACTAACATTTATTTTGTAGCAATCATGTGCCAGGCACAAGATATTTATGTATATATATATATATATAAAATCTATTTATTGTAATAAAATCTTTCTATCTCTCTCCATGTATCTTATTTTATCTTAATAACCCTATGAGGTAGAAATTATCATGATCTTCCTGCAGAAAAGTAAAGTGAGGGTGGAAGAAATTATTGCAACTACCCAAGACCCCAAGTCTGGTGTGTGGCTGTGTAAGATCTGAACTGAGGCAGCCTGGCTCTGGAGCCCATCCTCTCCACCACCACGCTAAACTAACTGCCTATGCCGGAATGCAGAATGAAAACGCCCATTGCTGGCAAGGCTGTGGTGAAATGGCTATTGGTAGGGAGTCGCTACCAATACCCATCACTACAATCTTTTTCGACAGTAAGTGGTCAATGTAGATTAAAATTTTGAACATGTATAGCTTTTGAATCAGCAATTACACATTGAAGGTATCCATGCTACAAAAATAAAAGCACAGGCTGGGCACAGTGGCTCATACCTGTAATCCTAGCACTTTGGGAAGCTGAAGCTGGAGGATCACTTGAGCCAGGAGTTCAAGACCAGTGTGAGCAACACAGTGAGACCCTGTCTCTACATAAAAATAAAATAATTAGCCGGGCATGGTGGCACATGCCTGTATACCCAGCTACTCAGGAAGCCGAGGCAGGAGGATCGCTTGAGCCCAGGAGTTTGAGGTTGCAGTGAGCTATGATAACGCCACTGTATTCTAGCCTGGGCAAGGCTAGAATAGAGCAGGATCCTGTCTCAAAAAAAAAAGCACTAACATCTAGTGATCGATACACATGTGTGCCCATACACACACATGAATGTTTTTCTTGGTGCTCTTTTACTGGCAAGATATTGGAGATCATCTGAATATCTGTCAACTGGAAAAAATAAATTATGATACGACATATTAAAACCATGCCATCATATTAAGCAAAAAAGCAATTTTTTTCTTTTGAATGTATAGAATATATTCAAGAAGGGTGTATATATAATAGGCATCTCAAACTTCACCTATCTCAAACAAACCTCTTAATTTATACCTCCCTGTGGAGGAACAGCTATTCTTCAACAGACTATTGTAAATGGCACTACTATCCACCCAGTTGCTCAAGTCCAAAATCTATTTCCCCTCAGCTTCCACATTTAATCAATCAAGTTTCACTCAATCTCCAAAACATCAAGAATCTGCTCACTTTCCTTTGCCTCCAATATCAACACCTCATCTAAGCCACGTTCAGATCTCACCTGGGTTTCTAGTGTATCACTTTCACCTTCCCACAATCTAGTCTCTATACTTAGGAGCTGTGGGAGACCAGAATGTGCCACCCCCAAAAAGGAAGGGTTGTTGACCTGTAGGCAGTTAGGAAGAAGCAGATGCAGGAAGCTCTCTGCCCTCCTTTTATTTGCCTAAAAGCAGGACACAGATTTAAAAAGACAAAAGGTATTCTCACCACCACCCCCAGGGAGAACACAGGTTAACCACTGAAGACAACCGTGGACCCTTATCCTCTGGAGATGGTACCAGGGGAATCTATTCTACATTAACGAGCTGTACTAACTTACCCTTATCTACCAGTTATTTGCCTTCCGCCAAGTTGCCTCCGGCCCAGAGACAGAGTCCTTTTCCTTTATCTTGTCACTTCTCTAAAAGTTTACTGGTTTTTGTTGCAGATGCTAACAAACTGGGATTTACAGCCATGTCTTTGAAAACTACTCATGCTCTGGGTATTGCCCATGTATATGAAATACACATGTTAATAAACTACTGTTTGTTTTTGTCTTGTTAACCTGTCTTTGGTTACAGGGGTCTGTTTCTGCTCCAAGTAAGAATCTATGAGGGTTGAAGAAAAAAAATTATTTCTATTCTCCTAAACAGCCAGATAGATCATTTAAAACTGTGTATCAGTGTACCTCATTTCCCTGTTTAAAAGCTTCCAGTGGCTTCCAATGCACACAGAATAAAACCCAAATTTGTTACTCTGACTTACAAAGCCTCTCTCCTTCTCATCTCAAATTCCACTGCTCCCTGGGCTCCTACCGTGCTTCCAGCCGCAGTCCTCAGCCTGCAGCCGCTCTCACGTGAGAGCTATTTCCGCCCCTCTGCAGGGAAAGCTCCTCCACCTTGTTTTGGAACGTTTGGCTCTTTCTCATCGTTTTGATCTTGTTTAAATTTCGCCTTGTCCAAAGGCCTTCCCTATGATCAAAGTGGTCACATTCCCTATTTTAATTCTCTGCTAGGTGCTGGCGAAGATATGCAATTCTCTTGGTTTATTTATTTCTTAGCTAATTGGTTATCTTTCTCTCCTCATTAGACGGTAAGCTGAACCATGGCAGGGAGCCTTATCTGTTTTATTCACACCTGTATCTCTACTACCCAAAATAGCACCTGACATAAAATATGTACTCACTGAACAGTCGTTGAGTGAATAAAAAGAATGTGCATTGTATAATCAAATTTTTATTAAAAGGGTCACTATAAATAGCTATTTATTTTTGTTATAAAAGTAAACAGTATAGAAAGATACTAAATAGTAAACATCAAATTCCTAGGGAGGCAGGGAAATAAAAATTAAATTTTCCTCTAATAACTCCACATTGTTTAATTAGTAACAATAAGTATGTATAGTAAGTATGTATTTCTTTTTGGAATTAAAAGATAATTCAATAAATAAAAACTGTGAAGGGAAGGAATATTCCCTTGGCTGGAGAGGCAAACAGATTACACAGCTTTATATCCATCTATCTATTCTGAAGCAGACCAATATTACGGCAATCTTCTTGTACTAGTGATTTCTCCATTAATAGATGGAAGTAATTATTTAAAGATACCTGTGATAAGAGCTATTAAAGTATTTTGAAACCATAAAGTAACGGGTACAATTCAGACATAAAAACAGAATTTCCTAGTAAATTCTCAAATGCCCAATTAGGACAAAATTATATATCTAGAGGAAAACCTAAGCAACTTTGAAGAAGGTAATACTCACATGGTTAAGTTCTAATGTATTTGCTTAACATTGTTTTACAGTGCTTTATAATCATACCTCAGATAATTCCCGTTTTAGTCAGGGAAATTTCCTCGTTAATAAATTCTAGGAGTTTAAGAATACCGAACACTGAAAATCAAAAACGTCAAATTTGGGACAAACGATCATGACAAATCCATCTAATTCACTAAGAGCTAATTAGGCACATCCTTACCTCAACAGGAGACGGAGAACTCGATGGCAACGGGAATGGAGCGACGGCCATCTGATGGACTGCATCTTCGTTTCTGTGAAATGTTACAACAGGCAGAATGAGTCCACAGTAAATGCTATGCTGTTGGCTCAAATGATAAATACAGACTTAGTTCTCAGCTGAAAGTGCACACATAGCATCACAGAATTAAATACACGCATGTGCACGCACATACCTTCCAAGCATGCAAAGCTATTAGGCACAAAAAGAGATGTATTACTCAAGGGACACTAAGATATAATTATTAGTGACAAAGAATGATGATGCTAGGAGTTTGTCACATCCCACTTAGTAATTCAGGTACTGCAGAGGATAATTCTGGAAATGCATCAACTTTCTCAGCACCGTGGAGTAAAAATTTTTCAAATGGGTGTGTGCAAACCTAACCTCTAGGCCGTATTAATGTCTACAGTGTTTTGTTCTTTGAACTGGAAAGGTTCCCAGCCTCCTCACTTGGCTTCTAACTTTGTTTTGCCAAATGAAGGCTGACAGGGTGTCTGCCACGGGCCCTGCAATGTGGGCGGAGGAGTGGTGACGGATGCGGAGAGCAGAGCTCCAGACAGACAGCGCTTCGTGGCTGAGGCGCATTCTCCTCCTCCTCATCCCGATGGAGTAGAATCGGTGGGAGCTGACACCTCATCACTGGGGTGGCAGGCACACAACTCCTACAAGACTGGTTCTGACTATCCGGGCCTATTTCTACCACATTACTAGCAGATGGTAGGCAGTGGTCTGTGGGAGCTAATGACTATCCTTTACTATCCATTCCTGATGCATGGCAACACAATTATCTCAAGATTTAAGTGAAGCGTGACTCTGTGCTTCATGATATAAACCAAGGAAGCTCACAAAAATGATTCTTGCTGATATGTAAAGGTCTAAGACTGCTCACAGATTTCTCTCTGCATGACCCATGTATATAGAAGAGGCACTGCTGACTTGGGCGGGCTCTCAAAATCCAACCCCATTGTACGCTCTATTTCTCACCAGCTGGATAACGAGTCCACGGGTCCATGTCATTCAATTTATGCCTCACTCATCCTTCTCTTCTAGTGTGAATTCAGTAACCTCAACTGGGTGAATTATTCCATTAAACTCAAAGACTATCTATACATTGATGTCTTCCAAATTCACATATTTAGCCCAGATATTCTTCTGAGCTTGGATATGCATATCCAACTCCTTCTTTATATTCCTAGTAGATGTCTTACAAGCCATCTCAAATATAATAGAGTTTTTCCTCCCACTCAGTCCCCAGATGATTCCATAGCCAATTCTCCCCATCTGTGTAAACATCAACAATATCTGCCCAGTTGTTCAACTGAAAACCAGGAGTCTTTCTTGAAACCTCTCATCCCTCACCTGTACTTCCAACTCACCAAGTTTTGTTGATTCCACCTTCAAAACATATCCTGAATCTTTCCACTTTCTTCCATCCTGTTCTATCTATAAGCTGTCATCATTTCTCACCCGAAAAGAGCATCCTATTTGGTCTCCTCTTACATCCTCTCTCTAATCCATTCTTTACCCAGTGGAGTTATTATGATCCTAACAGATCAATCTCATTATATTTCTATCTCCTGCTTAAAATCTTCCTATGGCTTCTTCATGTACTTACGGTCAAGCCCACAATGGATGGATAAGGAGGCGATAAGGTCCCAGCCTCCATCTCTGGCCCCTCTGCTCTCATCCCCTTGCTCACTCTGCCTCAGTCCAGCCACCGCACAGCATTCTCCCCATTCTCAGCTAAGCCAAGGTCCACCCACCTTCTCTCACCCTATTCTCTTCTGCTCTGCCTGCCTGTCATCCAAGTCCCTTGTCTGATTTATGCCTACTTCTCTTTCATAGTTAACATAAATGTCATTTCCTGAAACAAGCCTTCCATGACTTCCAGGATATTCTTACAGCACTCTCCACAATGACTGCTTTTACGGCTTTGTTTTTTTCATAATTTACCTAACTGATTTGTGTGAACATGTGCTTCAGATCTTTCTCTCTAGAGGGTAGTCTCTGTTACACTATCTAGGGGTAACAGAGTGCCTGGAAAATGCTTGTGCTTAACATAGTTATTGGAAAAAAATGAATAAACGGGGGTGGGATGTAATGACCACTCTCTTCAATAAGGAGCCAGAAATGTAGGAGTTTCACTAACTGACTGTGGGGCTTTGGGGAAATTTCTTCTCGGAGCCTCAGTTTCTTGATCACGTAAGCAAGTAAGTTAACTGTAAGAATCCCAAACTGTTGTCAATTCTTTGTGGAATGAGGCAGAACACAGATGAAGTCTATGTACTATTTCTTACTCTACCCTTCTTGGATTCTTGGTCTATCTAGTACACAAGCTAAACCAAAGCAAATTGGAGAAAACTAAAACTATAAAATGACATAGAGCATGAAGAATATATTTATTTTTTCTGCAGCATTACAGATGGCTTGAGCATGCACTATTATGTTAAGAGATGGCTATTGTTTTTCAGGGAGTACAATCCATTCCTCAGCAGTTTGCTCACACATAGAAAAAGCAATCAGTCACCCTGGGTAAGTAATAGCATTTTCCCAGTGGTAATTCCCTTTCCCGTTCAGTTTCTTCCATCGAATAACACAATAGAGCTCAGTTCAGCTTAGGGCTGAAAGCCAACAGGACACGTCTGCTCCAGATTTGGAACTCATAGGGCAGAGTGTATTTGGCAGTAATTAAGTAGATGCCTTTTCATATCTCTTTCAAAGATTACCAGCATTAAAAATACGGCTGCATGTAAATCCCTTTTTTTTTTTTTTTTTTGAGACAGAGTCTTGCTCTGTTGCCTGGGCTAGAGTGCCGTGGTGTCGGCCTAGCTCACAGCAACCTCAAACACCTGGGCTCAAGCGATCCTCCTGCCTCAGCCTCCCGAGTAGCTGGGACTACAGGCATGCACCACCATGCCTGGCTAATATTTTCTATATACTTTCAGTTGGCCAATTAATTTCTTTCTATTTTTAGTAGAGACGGGGTCTTGCTCAGGCTGGTTTCGAACTCCTGACCTTGAGCGATCCTCCTGGCTCGGCCTCCCAGGCCTCCCAGAGTGCTAGGATTACAGGCGTGAGCCACCATGCCCGGCTGTACATTTTTTTTTTCCCCACAAATTTACTGAAGTATAATTTAGATTCTATGCCATTACTCCATTTTAAGTGAACAATTAAATGATTTTTAGTAAATTTACCAAGTTGTACAGCTATTCACATAAATCAGTTTTAGAAGATTTCCTTTCCCTTATTAAGTCCCCTAATCCCCATCCCCAACTACATTTCA
>CAUYRT010106716.1:0-30345 GCA_963574885.1 Lepilemur ruficaudatus
AACAAAAGTAAAAAAGGATAAAGATGGCCACTTTATAATGGTGAAAGGGAAGATCCAACAAGAAGATTTAACTATTCTTAATATTTACGCACCCAACGTAGGAGCACCTAACTACATAAAGCAAACCTTGTCAGATCTTAAAAACCTGCTAAACAATATGGCCATAGTAGCAGGGGACTTCAACACTCCTCTGAATCAACTGGATAGATCCTCCAAACAGAAAATGAGCAAAGAAGTAATGGACTTAAACAGAACTCTTGAATAAATTGGAAGTAACCAATGAGCATATATGTACACAGAGGGAAGTAAAACTCAATGGAAATCAAGCAGGGGGGAAAGAGTGGAGGGGAGGGGCAAAAGCCTACCTAATGGGTACAGTGAACACTATTTGGGTGATGGGCACACTTATAGCCGTGACTCAAGCATTATAAAAATGATCCACGTAACCAAAAACGTTTGTACCTCCTTAATATTTTGAAATTAAAAAAAAAAAGAGGTTAGGAGGCATGATAAAACTTGGATGACATAGTCTCACTACACTTAATCTTATCATTAGGACTAACATAGAAGTAGTGAATTTATTTCTCTACCTTATTAAGACAATGAAAATATTTTATATGTTATATAGCAAAGAAATAAATAATTAGAAATGCTTCTTTATTTAAAGATATGTTAAGGACCATCAAACACCACAGACAAAAATGCCCAGTGTGTTGCAGCATTATTCACAATAACCAAAAGGTAGAACAACCCAAATGTCCATCAACAGATGAATGGATAAACAAAATAAAGTGAGAGAGAGAGAGAGAGAGAGAGAGTGTGTGTGTGTGTGTGTGTGTATGGGCCTATAATGCAATATTAGTCATAAAAAGGAGCACATGCTACAACATGGATGAATCCTGAAAACATTACGCTAAGTGAAATAAGCCAGATACACAAAAGGACAAGTACTGTATGATACTATATAATTCCACTTTAATAGGGAAATTCATAGCAACAGAAAGTAGAATAAAGGTTACTAGGGACTGCGGGGTGGGAGAGGAGGAATGGGTAATTATTACTTAATGGTTACAGAGGTTCTGTTTGGAGTGATGGCAAAGATTTTGAAATAGTAGTAATGGTTGCACAACACTGTTATGTAATTAATGCCACTGAATCAAATACTTAAAAAAATGGCTATAATGGCAACTTTTATGTTAAATATAGTTTGCCACCCTTTCCCCCCACAAATACCCAATGTTTTACTAAGACTTCCTGTTGTAGAACACTGATTAGGAGATATCTAAATATAGCATCAAGATGCTGGAGATTCAGTACGCTAAAGAAATAAAATTGTAGATGATAAAATAATCTTTTCCATGAGTAAGCTACATTTCACCCTTTCTTTTTAATTTAGTATCTGCTAAAAGATTTTTTAAAGAAGATAAAGCAAATAGATGAGTACTAGTAAGGTTAGAGGGTTATTAAAGTCACTGGATACATATCCATAAAAGATGCTGACGTACAAGCTTAATCCTGTAAAATAGAAAGTCTAAATGTGGGCCTGGACTCTGAAGCATGATTTGGAACTTAGCAGCCAAAGAATTATCCTAATAGCTTACCCAGCATCTTGAACTACCATAAAACCAAACAACTACTCATCTGCCTAACACTGTAAATATCAAAATTCAAGACTGTTACCCAATACTAGATTGCTTTCATGTATAATTTAACACATCAACTAAAAGTCATAAACTCAGGCATTTCTGAAAAACATCTCTATTCTTCTTATATATTGTTATGGATATTAAAATAAATTAGAGAACCTCATCCTGAATCTTAAATTATATTAACTTTATCATGTCACTGGCAACAGAGGACCAGGCTATGGATATCTCACCCTAGTTCAAACGCATATATTTTGATCCAGTGGTAGGACAGTTAAAAAAAAAACAAACCAGAATCATCTATTATATTTTCATAGTGTAACAAATTTCACATCTTATCACTCTAAAAACCATATCCCATAATAAGAACTGAAGAACTAAAATTACAATCAAGGGGAATGAATTTGCCAATCTAACTTTTGAGAAGATTTTATACACACACATACTATATATACAGTTGTCCCTCAGTATCCAAAGGGGATTGGTTCAAGGATCCCTGTGGATACCAAAATCCACAGAAACTCAAGTCCTTTACGTTATATAAAATGCTATGGTGCTAGCATATACCTACACATATCATCTCCAGATTACTTATAGTACCTAATAAAAAATAAATGCTACGTCAGTAGTAACACTATATTGTTTAGGGAATAATGGCAAGAAAAAAGGTCTGTTTTACATGTTCAGTACAGACATGACCATCTCTTTTTTTCCCAAATCTTTTCAAACCTCTAATTGGTTGAATCCACAGATGTGGAACCCACACAATCAGAGGGCCAACTGAATATATGTATATACATATATGTTTATTTATTTTTAATTTTGATTTTAACATTACTTGGATAGTATCCATTAAAGAGTCAAGATTTTTGGTAGGCTAAATCTGATAACTTTCTTCCTTTCTTGGCCTATAAGAAAACAGGAGGATGAACTGTAGTCTGGGTCACTAAACATAAGTTTGGCCTCTTTTAAAAAGTAATTTTAAAAATTATGTTCTCTATATACCAAATGTTCTTTAAGATTCCTTTTATATATGTATCAAGAGGCCTTTAAAAAGTTCAGAGAAAGTCTTTTGGTTCAAATTGGAAAAAAAGTTTTACCCATTACTCTATCACACTGTGTGCACTACCCAGGGACACCTGAATACCCTACTAGTGAGATGGTAATGGCAGCAAAAGTAATTTTGTTTCTAGTTCCCATATGACTAGCTGATATAATAGCAAAGATATAAATCACTACTGGCAGTAAGAAAGTAATTAACTTTACAAAATTCAGTTCCCTCAGGATCAGTCCTAACTTTCAAATGCTGCCAAAACAAGGAAGTAGAGAACTCTATACAAAAAATCATTATGTTATTTCCCCAGCATCCATCTTGACGTGACACACTAAAAGCTGCTAATGTACAAATCAAGGAAGAACAATTAGCACAATCATCAATCATCTGCTCACACTTGTATTACCAAAGACAATTGTTTAAGTGAGATCTTTTCTCTTAGTTATGGTCATTAGGAAATAAAAATGTTTTCATGACATTATTTTATGACTGGAGGCTAAGACTGGCAAAAATATTTTCACATCTGGAATCTTATGACTGAAGACATTACTTTTCTTGAATACTATTCTTGCTATTTATTCTTAATGAATATTTTGTAAAAACAACAATATTCCAAGAGATCTGTAATATAATTAAAAAATAAAACTTAAAACCCTTGGAATTTACTGACTTCTGTATGCTACTGAGGTGACTCATTGGGGAGAGCTAGATAGCTTCAGGATGGTGGCTGATCACCAGACAAACCAACTGGATTGTCTGATTAGAGAACTGGAACTTTCAGACAACACCCCACCTAACTCCCATGCTTACTTCCAAGGAGTGGAGAGGGGCTGGAGATTGAGCTCAGTCACCAATGGCCAGTGATTTAATCAATCATGTCTATGTAATGAAACCTCCATAAAATTCCTAAACGACAAGGTTATTTACCAACTTCCAGGTCGGTGAAGAAATCCACACGCCAGAGGGTGCTGTATACAAACTCCACAACCCTGACTCTGCGAGGTCAGAGGCTCCTGCCTTTAGGACCCTTCCAGACCTTGCCCCCATCTATGTACCTCATCATCTGATGCTCATGTCTATCCTCTATGATAAACTATAGTTGTAAGTACAGTGTTTTACTAAGTTTTGTAAGTTGTTCTAGAGAATTATTGAACCTGGTGGGGAGTCATGGCAACCCCTGAATTTGCTAACTTCAAGTAGTGTCAGAATGAATTACACTGTTGGACACTGACTTGGTGTCAGACAATTGGCTGGTGTTTGGAAAGACAGCATACACTTGGTGTCAGAAAAAAACCAAATAATATAAAAAATGAAAGCAAACGATAGAGGACTACCCACTTAGATGTGTGAAAGATATTCTATACTGAATGGACAGAAAGAAAAAAAACAGTTTTTCAAAGCATCCTTTCAATTTTAAGATTCTTAAAAATAGAAATGCAAACAGAAAATTCATGAATTTTCCAACTTTTCTGCTGGATGCATTGGTTTTTTAACATGTACACATGAAAACATAAAACAAAAACAAGACTTTTGATTAGGAGATATCTTTGTCATGTAATTTTTAAGGCAAATTAATACTTCCACTTATTATTCTATACTATTGTTCCCTTTCAGGAACTGGAAGACATATATTCAAAGTTGGTCACCTGCTGATACTTTTCACTTCGTCAGGAGTGTTAAATACAATTTACGGGAGGCCATTGTTTTGGACAGAGCTCCTGCGGGAGGCTCCCATATATCAGAGCAAACCAGAATGGAGTCACTCATGCTACATGTCATGTAATAACACCAAACTTAAAAATGGGACAGTTTTCTAAAAAATAGGAGATTCACAGTGATCATTCACAAAGGGCCCAGTCAACTTGAGCCAGCCTGGTAAGGAAGTCCTCTCTGCTTTAATCCTTTAAGTGAAGTAATGTTGAAATGACCAATTCACACTTTGTTCCTTGTTTCTGCTTTCTTCAGCCTTTTCTGCCTATAAAGCCCAACTCCTCTGCTCGGCTCATTGGAGCACCATTCTATTTCATAGATGGGATACTGCCCAATTCATGAATCACTAATAAAAGCAAATTCAATCTTTAAATTTAATTTGTTAAAATTCTGTTCTTTGACAGAAAGAAGGTAATAAAGTTAATAGTTAAAAAGCAGAAGCAAAAAAGGATAGAAAAACCAAAACCAAGAAAATTCAGATAATTACATAACAGTAATTTGGTTAACTTACACATGCTCAAATGCAATTTTACATATATCAGGAAAAGACTTTAATTATGACAATACTAACTTCTGCATAAGTTGATGCCTAAATTGATGAGCCAAGTCTTGGGCCTTATTGTATTTCAATACACAGACATCATATTGCCAAAGTATTTAGATCTGGCAGGGACCTGAGAGAATTCAAAGTCCAACAGCTCAACCTAGGAGGTAACCAGCTGGCCAAATGTGCTGTTGGAGTGCCAGCCCTGTGCTTAGGTCTGGGACAAGCTCACCTGAATCACACACAGTAGCAATGTCACCTGAGGTTTCACTGGCAGAGACAGCTGTGACAGGGCTTTTGTGTCCTGCCAGACTTTGTACATAGCACAACCTAAAAGACAAAAGATGCGAATTTTCATATGATCATTAAATTTAATTATACGCTATTTTAGAATTCTTTTTCTCAGTCTATGTACCCATTATTCACAAGGCACAAATGTTTTCCTATCTATCTTTTGATTTCAATAAAATTATAAAGGTAATTGTATTACCTCTAAGCATATATTTCATGCTTAAAATTATTAAAATGTAAAGATATTGTTTTAGTATTTATTTCATATAGTAAGAACTGACATATTAAAAATAGCTATGTTTGAGCTGGAGACCTTCTGTACCTGTTTAAATCCCATATGATGCAGGTTCCATCTCTGCTCACACTTATCAGAATACTGTATGGTTTGCAAACAAACAAGCTGGTTATCTCTTCTGTGTGACCATAGAGATGTATCTGAGTCTCCATTTCTATCTCCGATGGCTGAAATTTAAAAATTAAGTAAAGTATAAGATAAAAATCACAACAAAGTATCCCAGTATACTATCTCAAAAATAACATCACCAAAGTGATTCAAACATTCTTCTCAAATATATCATTTTTCAACCCTATCCAGTTCAACTTCTTTAAGAGTAAAACTAATAAAAAATTTAAAATTGCTCACAATTTCAAGTTATATGTTTTCATTTTTTCATCTATTCTTGTCCAGTCTTTGTTGAAATACACATGTATTTTTATAGTTGTAATAACGCCTTACAAATAATTTCCTAGTTTGTATTTTACACATTCTCTCATAACCATTTTCCGGTTTTGATATTGTCCTCAAAATAATTTTTAATGGTGTTATAATATTCTATACAGTTAGTACGCCATAACTTACTTAAGCATCCTTCATTGATGGACATTTAAAACTGTTTCCAGTTTTTCAAATTATAGATAATGCCATAAGTTATCCATGCATAAAAGTTTTGTTACTCCTCTGAATTACTTCATTAGAATAAGTTTCCAGAATCCTACTAATGGGTCAGTGAATACTAATAATTTTATAGTTCTTGACAGTGTAAATTTAGAAGGTGTTGCACCAACTCGTAATGCTACCAATGGTAATGGTTCCCAATGACATTGTTACTTGTCAACAGTTATGGACTGACTTTCTAAATCAAAGGTTGCAAAGCGATGCTCTGAGGTCCATATTGGCTCACAGATACTAGATGTTCACACAGGATTTGACTCCTGCTTTCTCTGTTAGGCTAGCTGTTTATTATCATAAATTATTTCAATATTTCCCCTTCAAAGTATATAAGAAAGCAGAAGGAATAAGTATAATAAAGAGCTATATACTGACCACCCAGGTCAGTATATGACCTTAATGTTTTATATTATCAGTTTATTTTTTAAATATAAACAAGGCATTAAACACACAACTTGTGTACTGTTCTACATCCTATTTCCTCTCCATTGTCAGAAGTTACTACTATCCTAAATTTTGTATTTATGTTCCTATGTAAATTTTTATACTTGGATATATTGTATTATTTTTCATGTTTATGAGCTTTACATATATATTATTTTGCAGGTATCTTTTGCATCTTGCCCTTTTGTTCACCACTGTTTTTGAAGTGTGTGTATTGATATATCAGGCATAGCTTATCTATCTTAACTGCCATATACTCCAGTGTTATATTTACACAAAAATACATATTTTACACTTCACACATTGACTGCCACACTAGAAAAAAATTTTTTTTCTTGGGGCCATGGTATTTTATAATAGAATAAAAGCTTTGAAAACAAAATGATCCTTTCTAATTTAATGAAAAATTTATTTTTTATTGTTTTCTGTACCTGAGTTATATGCAACTTGAAAAATAGTTCACATGGCTCCCAAAGTAGAGATGTGTGAGATACGCTTCATGAGACCCTGGGCTCAAAACTAGCATGGGTTAAATACAACTCACATGGCAGTTAATGTGTTAAAGACTCAAAAGACCAGGTAATACCAGAGTCATGTTCTTACTTGGAACAACTGGCTCAAGCTGTGGAGCAGCTGCCTGTTTAGCTGGAGCATGGTGACCTTCAACTGAACACAATCACAGGGACCTGATCAGTTTTTAAGAGGGGCAAAATGGTAGGCCTGGGTCCCTGGGCCCTCTCTTTAGAGGGTTGAATTCTGGCTCTCTGACTGTGACCTTCTCCACAACCAGGAGTCTGTAGGGTCATTGGGATGTGCCCAGAACCCTTTTCAGACCATGTTTTGGGGTATCTGGGACCAAGAAATTTCCTGCCCAAAGGGGTCTGAATTCCTTCCTTTTCTGCTTGAGCTCTGTAGCATTTGAGTTTTTGATCCGCCCCCATTCTAAATCTTTGAAAATGTCCTAAGTTTTAAATGACAATCAAGGTTGTTTTAAATTACATTTCTTTTATTATAATCAAGTTGTAATTTTTTCATATATTCAAGTATTTCTTTAACTTTTTTGTGTGCCTGGTTTTGTATATTTGTCACTACATTAAAAAAAGTATTTATAGGATTTTCTGTATTTGCAAAACAGAATGCAAATACCTTCCCTGTTTCTGCCAGGTGACGAAGACCACCACTCCAGTCTAGGGCCACCCTGATGCAAAGTCAAGTCTAAGAATCCTGGGAAACCCAGGGAATTCCAACCTAGGCTATAATTTCATGCAAGAGTTGGTCGCATCCAACTCATCTTCATTTTGAGAGTATAGCCCTTTGGGGACCAGCCTTTTGGAGGAGGGCTCCCTTGGGACTCCCCAACTTGCTTGGTCTGTAGGTGTTTTCTATTTCTCCCATAAAGGGCTGTCCAAGGACAGTGTCAACGTTCTAGGATTGGCAAGTGTCTCCAAGGCTAAAGATCCCTTCCTGCTTATTTCACCTCTCTGGCTTGGTACTTTCTTACTAGCTTGTCAGATTTTTGATGCTTTTAAGACTTAAAAAAATTTTTTTTTTGAATGCAGGTGTCTTTTTGATAAAATGACTTCTTTTTCTTTGGATAGATACCAAGTAGTGGGATTGCTGGGTTGAATGGTAAGTCTATATTTATTTATTTGGGGAATCTCCATACTGTTTTCCATAGAGGTTGTACTAATTTGCAGTCCCACCAACAGTGTACAAGCATTCCCTTTTCACCACATCTGTGCCAACATTTGTTGTTTTTTGACTTTTTAAAAATTGCCATTCTGATAGGGGTAAGGTGATATCTCATTGTGGTTTCAATTTGCATTTTCCTGATGATTGGTCATGTTGAGCATTCATTTGTTTGTTGATCATTTGTCTATTTTCTTTTGAAAGACTTCTGTTCATGTCTTTTGCCCACTTTTTAATGTGGTTGTTTATTTCTTGTTGATTTGTTTGAGTTCTTTGTGGATTCTGGATATTAGCCCTTTTCTGGATGTATAGTTTGTGAATATTTTCTCCCATTCTGTAGGTTGTCTATTTACTCTGTTGATTATTCCATTTGCTATGCAGAAGCTTTTTAATTTAAATGTTTATTGCAGCACAATTTACAATCGCAAAGATGTGGAATCAACCTAAGTGCCCATCAATTCATGAGTGGATTAAGAAGTGTGGTGTGTATATATATACCACAGAGTACTACTCAGACAAAAAGGAATAAAATAATGTCTTTTGCAGCAACTTGGATGGAACCAGAGATCATTATCTTAAGGGAAGTATCTCATAAATGGAAAAACAAACACCATATGTACTCTGTAATAACCGGGAACTAATCGATGGGCACACATGAGCAGAGATGCAAAAGTCACTGGAAATCACGAAGGGGGAAGGTGAAAGTAGGGGAAGGAAGTGGGGTTAAAAACCTACCTACAGAGTACAGTGAACACTATTTGGGTGATGGGCACACTAATAGCCCTGACTTAAGCATTGTAAAAGCTATCCATGTAACAAAAATATTTGTACCCCCTTTAATATTTTGGGAAAAAAAATACCTAAAGCATATATACATATAAACAACTAAGACAGGACAAAATATGTTTTATCTAAATATTTATGTTATATCAAAATATAAATGTATATTTTATTATATTAAAATATAAACATATTTTATAAATATATATTTTTATATATTTTATCCAGTCTTAATTATTTCAGGGGAAGGTTATTCTGAATAACTTTTTAAAGAAACAGGAAATTTCCTCCCAGAATTTCTTTGTTGGCCATGATCATAGATAATTTTAATAAGGACAAACAAGTGATTCATATGTTACAGAGAGAAGCAACCTGGAATGCAATCCATTCATTCATTCATCCAACTAATACTGCTAAATACCTACTACTATGTGCCTGTCACTGAACTAGGACTTGGGGAAACAGAGAGATGATTCTTTTCTTCCAGGAGCTCTGTGGCAGCTACCAAAGTGAGAGCTACCAAAGAGGATTTTCACAGAGAACCTCAGGGACCCACAGATCAGCCACTTTCTCAGACTTGGGGTGGCGGCGAGTGGGAGAGAGTAAAGGCAGGATTCCCTGAGGAGATGACACTTGAGCTGAGGTTTGAAGAACTGGCAGAATTTATTCTGACAAAGAAAAAGGACTGTCAAAGGGCATTCTGGGCTAAGAAAGCCATATGTGTGAGGGAAAAGAGACATGAAGTGGTATGATTGGAAGGGAAGTGAAGAGTAGGAAGAAATGGGGTGGTAAGGCAGAGAGGGTCAGATCAGCGGGGCATGGTGTGTGCATGCCTAGCAGCCTACATTTTATCCTCTAAGCAATGAGGAACCATTAAAATGTTTTAAACAGGAGTAATATGATCCAGTTGGTATTTTAGGAAGACTACTGTAGGGCCTGCAAGGAGAGTCACCTCCAGGAGCATGAGACTGGTGGCCAGGACACCAATGAAAAGGCGACTGCAGTTATCGGGGCAGGAGGTGGTAAAGGGCTGAGCTGGGGCAATGGGTGGAGAAGGTAGGGGTGACTCATTTTTATTTATCCTGCCAGGGAATTATTGTGATTCTTTAACCCAAAATTCATGTTTTAATTCTGAAAAACTCTGAGTCATTATCTCTTCAAATTCTGCCTTTCTCCCATTCTTTCTTCCTGTAATTATTAGCTGCATTTGGACCTTCCCATTCTAGACCCCATATCCCTTCTTTCCTCTTCTTTTTATCTCTTGTGTTACATTTGGTGTAAATTTTTCCAGATCTGCCTTCTTCCAGTTCATTAATCCTATAATCTGCTATTTAACTAGCCATTATAATGAACCAGGTGTGACACCTTGGGCAAGTAAAAGAGGGATTAAGTCTGTGTTTCAGTGTTCTCACCTGAAAATGGGATAACAAAACCGACATCAAAGGGTTGTTATGAAGATTTGATGCATTAGGACATGTAAGAGCTGAGAATAATGCCTGATACAAAGTAAGCGTTCAACAAGTATTAGCCATTATCTTTATTATTTCATTTCTGGAAGTTCTATTTTATTTTCTTCAGTGTTCCATTTTTAAACAGAGCAACTGCCTCCAATTCACTGAATACAGATTAATGCATTGCCTTAACATCAAAACTAAAGTGAGGTTAGTGTACTACTTGACAAATTACAAGTTTAGGCTCTTCTGGCCAGTATTTTCCTAAAGTTTTAGACCATTCTTCTACTGATCATTGTCATTCCCATTCATTTTTGTAAAAATTATGTCAGAAGGAATATAAGAGTACAGATTTATTGACCTGTTCTTCACCTTTTACTCTGTGACATGAATAACAGTTATAGGGTAAATACAAGATAGGGCCTCTAATAGTAGAGTTGATAACTTTATAAACTCTGCACTTCAAAGTGATTGAAGAGTAAATGTTATAGATAATTCCCTACCGAGTCAGAAAATAATTTCCAGTGGGTGAGTAGGAATCTTGTGCTGGCCTCCTTTTAAATATCATTCTTGAATGAAGCAATACTACCCTGGACAAGCTGCTTATATAGTCTTCTATCACCACCAATTTAGAGAACAGAAACACAGGAGTTTACTTATATGAAGATGATATGGCCACATTATTTAATTAGTAAAAGAATGACTCAAGAGCACCTATTTTAAAATCAGTTCTAACTTTTAGAAGACATTTTTTTCTAACATTTAAATGGCTTATAGGTAACAATCATATATAACAAGTCAACTTAGTCATCATTACCTAGAATGCATTTTAGAAGACATTTATCTTAGGCTATTCAACAGAAATTTACAGTGCTCAAAGTCAGATATGCTATACTAGCTAAGGAAGGTATTTTGTAAGATCCCTTGAAAATATTTTCAAACAATGATTTAGGCCACATTCCTACATGGCACTTGTGAGGCCTATCTTTGTCTGTGTTAAAGCCAACCCAAAGGGGAACTTGGAACTTCAATACTTTTAAAATCATGGCATTCAGTAGCTTGGGAAAGCTGCAGAACAGAAACTAGTGAACCTGAGGTGCCTCCTGCTGACTTCCCAGGCATAGGGTTACAGCTGCAACTCTAGAGACACCAGACTGATGGCATGGTCCCTGAGAAAAAGCAACAATGTCTACAGAAAATCAAGTAACCTCTCCTCAAAACAAACAGATAAAACCACATAGCTAAGTTGTATTTTTGATGCTGTTTGAATAGTAATTGTTATTAATAATATCATGACTTGATTACCTAATACTTGGGAGAAAAAAAAAACCTCTACAAATGAGCTGAAAAAATATGCTTTCAGGCAAATAATGTAACTGAGGAAAGGTAAGCAACATAAGCCTTCACAAGTCTACCTGAAAGAAGCGTATGTCTTGCTGTATGTAAATTATACTAGCTATACTCCTGATCTGCTACATTCAAAGTTATTCTGTGCACAATTCTCCTATACTGATAGCTTAACCTTAAAAATAAAAAACCCCAAAACCTATATTACATACTGTTAATATGTTAGTGCACAATTAAAAATGCAGAAGTGAGGTAAGCTAAGAACAGGGTGTTCAAAGTGCTGGGGAAAGCAAGAGGAAATAAAGAGCAAACGATGAATCCAGTTTTTAAAAAGGTGTTTATATCGTGGTGCAAAATGATCTAAGTATATATAAGCAGACAATAGCCCTAGCAGCAGGATTTAGAATAGATCTGTAGGAGAAAGAAAACAGAAGGGTGAGCTCAGAAGATTAAAGATTCAATGGCAGCCATGAATATTAGCGATGTTATACAATTAACATCCATTTTAAGCCTTTGGGGATAACAAGAAGAAAAAAGAAGACATTTGAAAAATTATAACATGTCTCTGCTCAGATTCCTTAGCATTCTTTTTATCATAGTATGTAAGAACCTTACCATTGGCCTTAGTCTACTTTTCCTACCCTGTTTTTGCCATTTTTTCCCCACATGTTACACTTTACACATAAAACTATTTGCCACCCCCTCAAATTACCATGGTTTTGATTACAGGCTGTTGTACAAACTGTTTCCTCTGCCAAAAACATTCTTTCCTCTTTATTCTACTTGTAAAATGATCCTTTAAGATTCACCTCAACTAGAATGTTTCAGGCTCCCTGACATCTGGTTGGCCCCTCATCTCTGCTCCTCTAACCTGTGCGTGTGCTTTTCTTAGAGCACACACTCCATTGTCCTGCAATAATTTGCACACACCTGCCTCCTTGCCCTGCCCTTCACTGCATCCTGGGCATCCTGTCTGGATCACTGCAGCAGCCTTGTAACCACAGAAACCAGTTCAGTCTGGTTTAACTTTGTTAGTAACAAAATATAATAAAATGCAACACAATGATGAGTTGTTTTTCAGCACAACAGATTCCGAGCTCGCAGGTCATGTAACCTGAGCATGCCCAGATGAAACAAGCATGCCTGACTTGTGATCCCAGGGCCCGCCAGAAAGAAAAAGTCAGCCATAGGCAGAATCTAAGTACTCAGAGGAACAGGGACTGAATTAAGAAGCAAGGGGTGTCTTGTTTTGTTGCAATGTGAACTTAAGAGCCAAGGACTCATCACTACCCCTTTCCATGACCCAACTAGATCACACCTCATGGCATTTTCTCATCTCTCCCATAGTAACTCTCTGCCTATAAAACCTGCTCCCTAGACTCTAGTTTGGAGTCTAAGAGTCTGGAGATAAGAGTTGAGCATTGCCTCCTGTCTACTTGCCAGCTGATCTGCCATAAAGCCTTTTCTTTTCTCAAAAGCTGGTGCCATGGTGATGGCTTCTATGTGTGTCAGACAGTGAACCCATTGCTCAGTAACAGCCTTCTCATGGGTATCCTGGCCCCTCGTCCCATGCCCTGGAAGTGTTTCTCCTTGCAAGGGTTACAGTGGCCTTCTTAAAGTGCTGATTGGATCATCTCATTCCCACTTCTACCATTTTAATGCGTCCCTATGCTAAGAGACAGAAACAATATTATGGTCACATTTATAGCCCAGGGACCATGGCAAAAGAATCTTTTTTTTTTTTTTTTGAGACAGAGTCTCACTCTGTTGCCCAGGCTAGAGTGCCGTGGTGTCAGCCTAGCTCACAGCAAACTCAAACTCCTAGGCTCAAGCCATCCTTCTGCCTCAGCCTCCCGAGTAGCTGGGACTACAGGCATGCGCCACCATGCCCAGTCAACTTTTTCTATATATTTTTAGTTGGGCAATTAATTTCTTTCTATTTTTAGTAGAGATGGGGTCTCGCTCTTGCTCAGACTGGTTTTGAACTCCTGACCTTGAGCGATCCTCCCGCCTCGGCCTCCCAGAGTGCTAAAAGAATCTTAAAATGGGTTCAAAAGGAAGTAAGTTTGATAGAAAAGTAAGAAGAGGCTGGGCACGGTGGCTCACGCCTGTAATCCTAGCACTCTGGGAGGCCAAGGCGGGAAGATCATTTGAGCTCAGGAGTTCGAGACCAGCCTGAACAACAGCGAGACCCCGTCTCTACTAGAAAATAGAAAAAATTAGCCAGGCATGGTAGCGCATGTAGTCCTAGCTACTTGGGAGGCTGAGGCAGGTGGATCGCTTGAGCCCAGGAGTTTGAGGTTGCTGTGAGCTGGGCTGACACCACGGCACTCTAGCCCGGGGAACAGAGTGAGACTCTGTCTCAAAAAAAAAAAAGAAAAGAAAAGAAAAGTAAGAAGAACTTGGAAGTCACCCAATGCCAGGAATATAGATTTCACCCAGTAAAGTATATTTAATAATATAATGAAGACAATTATAATTAAAAATAGGCACAGAGAAAATTCTAGATTAGAATGATGATTACTGAGTTATCACCCTAAACTTGCCACTTATCCTCAACTGCATAACAGGGAGTTAATTCCACTGCAGGTGGTTGATTTGAGAAGGGAAAAACACCAAATTAAAAGAAACACTGCACAATATGTCCTCTTTTCTTCACTAGAATGTTTTATGATTTAACTCCAAAATCCTAGAAGTTCAGTGAATGGCTAAAAAAAAAATTTCTTCCAGTAAGTGGTAGAAATCAAAACAGGCTACCTGGATTTTGCTGTCATTTAATTTACCTAGAGAGAATAGGAATATTGAACAATAGAGTTCCTAAACCTTCAAATTTGATAGAATCTTGTGGTATACTCCTAAGATTCAGGTTGATTCTGAGAATACAGGCAAGCATCAACATGTCATTAACAAGCTTAAATACAAAACAGATCATAACTCAAAATACTGCCTCTAAAACCAAAAAATAGGACCTTGTAATTATTTTCAAAAATTTTCATGATCCTAATAAACCTGAAGAGTTAAATCTGTGGCTGTTCAACATTTTAAGAGCTAATGTGGGGAAAAGATCAAAGTACAAATATTTCAAGTTAATCTTATGCTTCATAAAGGTTTTCTTCTTCTCATTGACAAAATCCCAAACTACCCACACAGAGAGCCCAGGACCTACTGTGCTGCTTGTAAATCTGTTTGTGTAGGCTGTGATGACACCACATTTGCTTCCAGTAAACAGTTGGCAACCGTCAGGCACCCAAGCACAACTAGTCACCTTTGAAAAAAAGACAAATCAAAGATTATCATGTTTTAAAAGCACAAGAAATGCTTCTACTTTTCTGACAACTATTTTTAAAAATCTCAAAGTTTCAGGTAAACGTTATACTTAAAATGATTAGAAAGGTACCAAATATAATCGAGTATTCTGTAACTGTAAGGCAAACGCCTAAAAGTTGTTTCCGGATGAAAATGTATTGTAATGCATAGTTTATGATTTTACACACACACACACACAAACCTATATATATATATTCATTTTTTCCTTAGAAATTATGATTCAGGATCAACTAGATCTAAGGTTGAGAGTGTGTATGTGTGTGTTTTACACATTTATCTGCTTTTTACTTTTATTTCTTTTTTTTCTTTTTATGTCTTTGATGGGGAAACAGGGTACATATAAATGAAGATATTGCTTCTAATAGTTCTAAAGATTGTTAAGCAGGAGAAGAAGGAAAGATAAACGTGAGTGTAAATGCTGGGATTACTCTTTTGGTATAAAATCCTTCAGTTCTAACCATGGAGGTAAACATTCAGGCTTGGGGCAATTTTTTGTGTGGCCTGACAGGTCTTCATTTAGCACCAGCTGACCCGCACCCAGTGCCACATCTCCAGCAGCTGTCCCCAGCTGCTCTGCTCCCCTTGTGCTTCTGCAGCTTCACCTCCCCACGCCGCACTAAGATGAGGTCCTCAGCTGCAAACCTCTGCCTCTGCGCCTCAACGTGTCTCCCAGTCTTCTCATTCAGAGGAGTGTCTCTGTTTTCAGGGCCAGCCTTGCCCCCATCCCAGGGGTTCCTCAGAACCCTTGTCCTTTCTTATAGTTTCAAACTGTCTTTTGCTGGCTTCTTCCCCTGGACTTCAAATGTGTTCAAGTTTCTGCTACCTTAGAAAATGTCTTTCGTTGATCCCAATTCTTCTTAACTCTCAATATACAATCAGGGTCCATTGGATCCAATTTTATTTTTTCAGTTTCTTTCCTTAGTATTCTATTTGTAAGGCTTGATATTTCATAACTTTTACTTTTTCTTAGAGGTCTTCCAAAGAACAAAGAGAAAACTTTTTCAAAATATATAAAATAAAACTAATTTTTTCTTGCAATTTCCATATGGATCCACTGAACCTTTTATAAACTTAAATTACATTATAAGATCTTTGGGTTTTTTTTGAGACAAGAGTCTCACTGTTGCCTGGGGCGAGTGTCGTGGCATTAGCCTAGCTCACAGCAACCTCAAAGTCCTGGGCTCCAGTGATCCTCCTGCCTTGGCATATGCTACTATGTCCAGCTAATTTTTTTCTAATTTTAGTAGAGATGGGGCCTTGCTCTTCCTCAGGCTGGTCTCAAACTTCTGAGCTCAAGCAGTCCTCCTGCCTCGGCCTACCAGAGTATTAGGATTACAGGCTTAAGCCACCACGCCCAGCCACATTATAAGGTTTTAATGATCTTATTTTTTCTACGTCTTGAAACATTTTGTTATTTCATCATTCTAGGAATTATTTCATCACTAAACATTGACTATTCCCTACTATGCAAAAAAAAAAAAAACACACACACACAAATGAGAGAATGATAGAGTCTCTCAAAAGGGTAATATAATACGTGAAATAAATTGTCATCTTTTGGTTTTCTTATTGCATTGTCCAAAGTACAGTGTCATCCTTCAACAAACTATAAAAGACAACTGGAGACATAATTTCTGCTGTCTACTTCTTTTAACTTGCATGGAACACAGTTTAGAATTCAGAATTTTTCACTGTCTAACAATAATAACAAAGAGAAGAAAACTGACAGAGGAAGATGTTTAAAAATTCTGAGGCCAGTCAGTAGATGAAGAGCCATCAGGACTCTAGACTCTAATGATGACAATGAAATTGATCATATAAGTGAAATCTCAGAGTGTTAGCCTTCATAAAACAATATCCTAGCTGAATTTTCACAAATCAAAGTATGAAGAAAAATGTATCCTTAGAAATATATCTAAGGATGAAAATGAACTATGGTATTCTCATCCAATTAGTCATTTGACTAGGAGTACTTTATCACACAGTATTTTGCTACAAAAATCTGGAGCACCCTTGTTTTGCAAAAAGGAATTAAGAGAGTATTGTTTCATCTTTATTTTATCTATTATGATAAAAATAATTTTGCAATGCTTAAATCCTTATGCATTATATATATAGCTAGATACATATACATCATGAAATATATTTCAGCCTTAAAAAGATGGAAATCCTGTCATTTGTGATAATATGAATAAACCCAGAGGACACAGTGTTGAGTAAAATAAGCCAGGCACGGAAGACAAATACTGCATGATCCTACTCAGGTGGAATCTAAAAAAGTCAAAGTACAGAAGGAGAGAGTAGCATAGCAGTTGCCAGAGCTGCGGGTGGTGGTGATGTGTGTGGAATGGAGAGATGGGCAAAGGGTACAAAAGTTTCAGTTATACAAGATGAGTAAGTTCTAAAGATCTAATGTATAACATGGTGATTATTGTTAATAATATTGTGTTGTATTCTTGAAATCTGCTAAGACAGTAAATCTTAAATATCTTCATCACCCACACAAAAAATACTAACTATGTGACATGATGGCTACATTAATTAGCCTGATTGTAGTAATCATTTCACAATGTGTATATATATTAAAACATCGCATTGTATACCTTAAATATATATAATTTTGTCAATTACAGCCCAATAAAGCTGGAAAAAAATAAAAATAAGAACTTTACTTAAAACAATCTTCACTGAAGCTTTGGATCTGCTAAATTACTATTAACAGTTAATTTACTCGGCAAAAACGATTTGACTAAATGCTTGTCTTTGTACTGGAGAAAATATATTAGTGAACGGAAAAGCTTCCTTAAAGTAATTTTCCATCTCTGTCCTCTCTTCACACCGTGTCTATCTAGTAAGTTTAATCAGTCACAGCCAACTCTTAAACAAATGCAAGGAAAGCCTAGTAATGAGAGGAAAAAAGATCTTGACTGAAAGCTTACAAAAGGGTGTATCCCTAACATTGCTTTGTCATTCAATTAATGCTGATGAGAATTTCATTACTTTTTCATCACTTTTCACTGGAAAGTTAACATGTTTGTAAATCCAGATTGTTGACAACAGCAGTGAGCTATATCGGCTCGTAAATCTATTTGTGTTATTACATTTTGACAAGTAAAATGTATTACATATCTAACTCCCACTGCACATATTTCTCTTTTTTCTCCCAACTTATTACAATCCCAAAAAAGGATACAGTAAGGAACATACTGATTCTATGTTTTTGTGTTTTCATTTATTTTGTAGACTCATTTCCAATTTAGTTATACTGCCAGCTTTGCCATGATTTATTGGTTATAGTTTGTGTTTGGATATATATTTCTGTTTGCATAAAAATGCTCTGATAAATGCAGGGCTGGTATGTTTCAAAACTAAAAAAATTCTTGTTAAAATTTCTAATAAGATTGTTTTTCACTCTCTCTTTATTCTGACTTCTGTCAGTTTCCTGCTAATATTGTCAGGAATATTGAAAGTTACGCAAACAAGTCATTGCTCCCCTTGCTTTCACTGCCAAAAATTCCCCCAAAGTAGCTTACTCCATTTTTAAAGAGCTCAGGGAATGGGACACATTTTATGATACATGAAAAGGCAGCAGGTGTTATGTAGGTAATAGAAATGGTAAGAGAACTTCCACAGCAAGACAGTTAAAGAAGGAAGGCTGTGCATACAACTTAGTCTGTAACAGTGTGGCAGTACTGTATATTTATGTGGTGTTTTATAGTTTACAAGTTTCTTTCACAAACACCGGAAACACTTTTTACAACAGCTTTCTGAGAGAGTAGTGTGAGTAGTATTATCTCAGTTTTAAAGAGGAGGAAAGAAACAAGTTTGGAAAGGTTAAGTTACTCGCCAAAGGCTACAGTTAGTAAATGAGAAAGCAGGGACCTAACACAGATCCCAGGCAATGACATCATGATGCCTGAATACCCAACCCATTTAGGAAAAATCAGGTATAAAAGATGGCACTGTGGTTATAGAAAATGACCTAGTGACAAAGGTGAGTGAACACTGAGAAGAAAGCAATGCTGATTTTGTTTAAACACTGTGTCCTTCCCTGATGCTGAGCAGATTATGACAATATTCTCTCAGTGAGAAAACGGGTAGTAAACAAATTTGGAAGACATAGTCAGAACAGCAGTAGTTAGGAAGTCTGTAGCACTATAAACATTAGCTTCTTGACTGGACTCATTGTAGGATATTAAAAATCAGCGGCTATCAGTCTGACTCGTTTTTAACACATTATATTTAATTATTATAAAGGTTACACAAAAAATTTACCTGGTACTGTTGTGAACTTTGTATAAAATTTACTGGAGGCTCACTTTGTTTACTCTTCAACCTTAAAATGTTATCAGCATAACCCCAGCTCAGGATGGCTGACCACTGAATGTCAGTACTGTTCATGCTTCTCACACCTTAAGGAGAAGGAGAAATAAAAGATGGTTGCTGCTCAATTGTTACATGACAGCCAAAAAATTACAGATTAAAGCCTGAATTTACTTAGCAGAACATATCATTTGGCACAAAGTCATCTTTATATCCCTAAGATGGAAAAATTTATTTTAGTTTTCTAAGAGTGGAATTAGATTCTTTTTCACTTGTGTTGTTTTGGTTGGGATTTATTTGACTTAGAACTAAAATTTCTGTTATGAAATTTTTATAATAGACAATGATAGTCAAGCTTACTCTATTCAAGTTCTGAGAAATCTTTCTTTTTAAAAATAAATATGAACTAAATACTGTTTAAATAACTTTCTAGATACCCAGTGCTGAATAATCAGTATGGACAACTACTAATACTAGAAAGAGAACACTGCTAAAGTAGAAGCAACACCTACCCTGAGAAGGAACAATTTAATCCTGCCAACTTCGGGACTGTGCACGGTAGACCTTCATTCAAGGAGGTTATGTTCTTCTGTCTCTCTTTTTTACAACATAGTGTTATGTCCTTTTCACATAAAGCTGTGGAAATTTTGACATCCTTTCCCAGTACTATTCATAATCTATGCTGAATATAGCTAAATAGCAGCATAAATGCTGTAAATGGTACTGCCCTTGAAACCTGCAATGTTTTAAGTTCTTAAAGGAGAGAGAATGTATTTTATTTATTCCTGTACCTACCAGAATATCCAGCATATAGAAGAGTATAACAAATAAATATTTCTTGAATGAATCAATGGCACATTGAACATGTAATTCACAGATTTCTTTTTGTTTTGTTGAGTAAAACACCAAATGTTGACAACATTTCCAACAAAGGAATTAGGAATATTCACTAAATATAAGCTCCTCTAAATATATGCTGCTAGAGTAAGGAACCACATATGATGAGTCTTGAGACCGTTCCAAATCTACCATAGTATCTGGCAAGTAGCAGGTGTCCAATAACCCACATTTCTGATTCCAGTAATACAAGATGCAGTATCTTTTTTTTTTTATTCAGAAAAAGAAATGTCTCCTTTACCTATTAGAACAGTGGATCTTAAACAGGAGCTTGCAAGAAAATTGATTTTCAGCATTTGTAGGCTTGGACTCAAGCCCCAGAGATTCTGATGCAGTGTGTCTCAAGTGGGAACCAAGCAAGTATATTTTGAAAAAAAAGCACCTCAAGCAATTCTGAGGAACAGTCAATTCTCAAATAATTGGTTTATATTGGGCTTAAAATCATGAAAACCATCTCAGTGTAGGTGTTAACATTGTATTGTGCCTGCATGTACGACAGAGCAAAACCACACAACTATTTTATATGACAGTGCTCAACACATTCCAGTTGTTAACAAGCGGAACTTTCATTGCAAATTCCACTTGTTCGTAAACACTTCTCCGGAATGCCTATGTGGACTGTTAGTGCTGGGTCTACACAGTAAATACTGACATCATTCTAGGCCCCGGGATGTTTATAGTCCAATAAACACTTATTAAGCACTTGGAATGAACCAGGCACTGTGCTAATCATTCTCATACATTATTTCATTGAATCCTTACAGTAAATTACCCGGTGAGGTAAATCCTTTCATTATACCTGTTTTATAGAAAAAACCAAGCTTCACCAAGCCTAGCTTTCCGCCCAGCTAGTAAGCAGCAGGGCAAGGATACACTGTGCCTCCTGTGGCCATGACTGAAGCTGTTACGTTAAATTCTCTGGACATACCTAGATTCTGACAAATCCCAAATACATTCTGCAAGGAAGTAAAGTGTAATTTGAATGAACACAGCTATTAAGGGCACACTAAGGGCTTGTGACTGTAGTGGCACAAATAAGATAGGCTGAGAATTATATTTGACATATTTAAGTTCCACAATGCTAAGTGATAATACCAGCCCTTTCCCTTTTGCTCAACAGAGATAAACTTTCATGTATTCTCATTAATTGTTTTACAAAGTAAATCATTCACACATTTTGGTATTTTAAGTATTATTGGTGGTAAACTAATTGCAATAAACCGTTATCACAATAATTATGATTAATCAGATTTACTTTATCCTACTAACTCTCTAAACTTAAGTGTAGGCATTATTCCTAACAACTACAAAAAGATTCATTTAATGATAGAAGTAAGAATGAGCCCAGAAGAACTGTGGTCTGGCCAGTAAACTTAATTTCTTTAAGTGACTGATGTTTGGCCCGCGTGCTGGCACGCTGGTATCGCACTGCAGGTGGAAGGCTACATATGGACTACAAGGAGCACAGTACACAGAAGGTGATGCTAAATGCTAGTAGTGCTGACTAAGAGGCATCTGGTCCACAAGTTGGCTTTCAGGCATATCTGCATACAGCTTGATATGAACAGATGAGTGCCCTCAGTCATTCATTTTGGTACCCTAAGTCCATGTCTAGTAAGTAGGGAGAGTTCTTTTGCACCCAGTGAAATGGTTAATTTGGAATGGCTAAGGGATTACTTTAAGTAGAAAATGTCTCTAGTTTTTCAGGGTCTACTTGACATTTAGAAATATGAAGAGGCCTTGACTATACAACACTTTTCCACATGTGGCTTTTAGTGAGTCAGTGCATGAGGAGTCAGAAGATTGTTTTTCAGGGGTATATGTTTTTAAAACCTATTTGCAAGTCTACTTGACTCCCTTGTTTGGTTTGTTTGTTTGTTTAAACCAATGACTACATCTCTTTCTTCCTTTTTTTTTTTTTTTAAGAGACAGGGTCTCACTCTGCTGCCCATGCTGGAGTGCAGTGGCACAATAATAGCTCACTATAGGCTCAAACTCTTAGGCTCAAGCAATCCTCCCACCTCAGCCTCCCAAGTAGCTGGTACTACAGGCATGCGCCACCACATCTGGCTCCATTGACTGTATCTTCTGAAGTACTAGATTTGTTGGTCAAGTATATCTGTCTTTTCTGGGGTTCAAGAGCCTCAAAGTATATATTTACATCAAATTGATAATGTTTTTATTTTGTGAACATAACCATTCATTCTTCTCTCCTTCAAACTTCTCCTTTCATTTCAAACAGCACTGCACTTAATTCTCATTTTTTTCATGTAGTATGTTTTAATTCCTACTTTGCACTAAATAGCCACAAATTTGAGCAGAGTTTCTCACCAAGGATTCAGATAAATTTAGAAGTAAAACAAAATGACAGCACAGATGAGCAGGAAACATTCAAATCTTATGAAAGATATATCCAGAATGATTTTCATCATGTTTTATTTTACCTTGCTCCTTGCTGTATGTCATCAGAAGACAGAAATTTCGGGACAAACCACAGATTGCTCTGGTGGGCAGAGCCTGGAGGGAACCAAATCTTTCTCCATGGGGCTGGCTGAAGCAGACTACAGGTACTGGCGCACTTGGGGAACCCACATACTCTCCCCATTTCAAGCCTTTTATCCATGACAAAGGACTCTAAAACCAAAGAAAGTAAAAAGTATGATTTTTAAAAAAGGTAGTAAATACAGAATTACTTCTAATTTAAATTCTAAATAAAGTAAGAGAAAGTAATACAAATTATAAATTCTTTGAGAGCAAGAATTATTTTATATTTATTTGATTTTTATTCTGTGGCTCTGGCCTGCATTAAAATGTCTGGCTAATATTTCAAAATTCCTTGAAATTTCAGCAGAAAAAAAGAATTTACGTACTTCTTTCAATCTAGCTGAAATACCAAGAGTTGACACCTATAGGAGGATTGCAATTTGGCAGTGTGCCAAGCCATATACCACATGTAGTACAGAAAACCTCACTCAACTATGACTGACGTCAGGGAACACCTCTGATTTGTCTATGTGCCTAGACTATAGTAGGTTCTTGAGATGTTTGATGAATGAAGTATTTATCTGTGGAGCATACTGAGAGGACTAGAGCATCTCTAGAAAATACTAGTAAGTACTAGAGAAGAAAAGAGATAAGGAGTTGTCAGTGAAAAACATAAGAAGGGGAGGAGCTTGAACAGTGGGAGTTAGGTACAGAAAAATGAGGAAAGACTCTACAGAGTGATAACATGTGCCTGTCCATGAACAGTAATGAAAGTTTCCTCCACCTCAAATAAAAATAATTACCAAGAAATTTTGAAATCAAGCAGAGAAGAAACCATGCTCTTTTCAAGAGTTTCTCTCAACAGTTCATTCTTTTTGTTCTCTTTTTACTGTTTTATCCTCTATTAATCTCTTCTTTTTAAATGGATTTTCCCTCTTTCAGACATTTAAAAGTTTAATTATTTTAATTCTTCACAGGAAATGCTACATAAATCTAATAAAAATAATATACTAAGCAATTTTCAGTCAGTTCCACAAAAAAACCTAATGGTTTTCAGTGAAATTTGCTTATGTTATTTTCCAATGAATGGAAAAAAGGCATCATTGGCCTATATATTATCTTTTAAAAATTTATGCCACTTTAGGACCTCTAATAATTCTGTCAGCTTATTTAGGGGACATATGTTAATATACAGTCTTAAATGATATCAGAGTCTAAAAAAATGAGTATCTCTGGAAAAGCTGAAGAGCTTCAGGAATGCTAAAGAGGGAACAGAAAGGTTAGTAGGATCAGATATTTTGAAAACAAGCTTTTTCTAAAATTTTGCCTATTTATGTTAAAGTGGAGAAAAACAAGTGTGCTGAGCTATAGTTATGATTTATCATTCAGAATTCTTTGCCAGAAAACCTCTATATAAATTGCAGAATGTAAACTTTTAGTTTTTCAATTACTCAAAGATATAATGGCAACTGTTTTACATCATAGTATGTAGAAAAGAAGAGTGCTTTATTTAAATGCTTTCCATACAGCTCTGATTGTTTTAAACTTCAATGAGGAACTGCAGTTCACACAAGCATATCTAGGTCATCCAGATGACCCCTTTATAACTGAGTACTGTTGCTCAGTTTCAGGGCTGGTGTTTGCATTTAGTGTAGATGTCAAGTGAAGGCCCAAGGAGTCAAGGAGCAGTACTGTGTGGAAGGCTTCACGGTGGTTCAAATAAAAAGCAGTGGCATAAATGTCATTACATGTCACACAGACATGCAGCAAGCCAAACTTTAAAGAACCTGTCCTTGAGAAGACATTAATTTAAGAAATAATCAGTGTCCACTATATGTCAGGCACTGTCCTAGGAACTGGAGATATAGTGATGAAAAAGACAAAGTCCTATCTCCATGGAGTTACCACTCTAACTGGGATGGGAGAGAAAGACAAATAAGTAAACAAATACATATACGATATGTCAGGTGGTGGAAATGCTATTTGAAGCAAAACGAAGACGGGGAAGAGGACTGAGAATGATGGAACTGCTGTTTTAGATATAATCAGATTTAGATATAAACAGAGCTGCATGAAAAGCATTTAAATGGGGCTCAGGCAAGACTCTGAGGAAATGTCTGTGCAGAGACCTGAATGAAATCAGTGACCAAACTGGGGCTGTATCTGGGGACAGGTTATTCCAGGTGGAGGAAAGAGTGCAAAGGTCCTGAGGTGGGAATAAGACCAGTTGGGACCACATTTCCACTGTGTGCCTTTATGTAATACATAATATGCCAACTTAAAATTAGCAATAAGTATAGTAGTAAATTAAATGGCACTTATTAATTTTCAGGGATGTACTATAAAATTATTTTGACATATTAAAGTAACAGATTGTAGTTAAAAATAGGTAATGATAGTGATTAAAATGATTTGTGAGGCTTCAGAAACACAAAATCAAAAATATAGCTTTCTACTATGAAACTCAATATTGGTGATTTGGTTTTAGCAAAACAACATTGTCTATCATATTATATTTTAAAATTAAATTTTATTGGTTGAATAAGTTTTCTTTGTATTTAACATGTAAATTTGACATATGTGAGCTATGAGCATAAAACATTTACATCTAGTGTTCTGTCTGACATAAAGCATTATTATTATAAGGAAAAATTGTCAAAACAAGGTCTGTGAAAACTTTTCCTCTTAAAATGGATCACAGATTACTGCAGTTTGAGATATACTGCTTTATTTCATTTAAGGTCCTTCACCACCTCTTTTCTTTACTGTTTCATTTTTTTTTTTTTTTTTGAGACAGAGTCTTGCTCTATTGCCCGGTAGAGTGCTGTGGTGTCAGCCTAGCTCACAGCAACCTAAAACTCCTGGGCTCGAGCAAACCTTCTGCCTCAGCCTCCCTCGTAGCTGGGACTACAGGCATGTGCCACTATGACCGGCTAATTTTTTCTATGTATTTTTTAGTTGTCAAGCTAATTTTCTTTCTGTTTTTAGTAGATACGGGGTCTCGCTCTTGCTCAGGCTGGTCTCAAACTCCTGAGCTCAAACAATCCACCCACCTTGGCCTCCCAGATGCTAGGATTACAGGCATGAGCCACTGTGCCCAGCCTACTGTTTCATTTTTTGTGATTGCCTTTTGCAAACTCTTATAATACTTTACAATTCACATTTTACCATCTTATGCTACTTTTATAATGAAGAACTGAGTTGAAGATTAAAATCCATTTTATTTTTAAGGCTTGCTTGCTTTATTTTTCTATTTCAAAGTAAAAATTATAGCTATTTCCTATTTTTAGAGGCAATACTTTTTACAATTACAATCTGGAGAGGCCAAAGAAAAATATGTAAAGTTTCCCCTTAAGTGTAAACCAGAACATCCATACCACTGGATAGTCCTTTGGTTGAAGATGATAACCAGGACCATGCTACGCATATGTACACTGGCATACCCATGCTTAAACTGCTTTCTAATACTGATGGTTCCTCCTCTCTTGTTTGCAAAATCCTGTTATGTCACTGCCTTGAGAAGCTTTCCCTAGTAATAACCTTTCTCTCTGCTCTCTAAGGGAGTCTACTGTCTGACACAATCAATTCATTTTTCCTTTGAGCTCCCCAAAGCACTCTCTTCATATCCCTAACACAGCATTTACCTCGCACAGGATATTGCTTTTGCTGCCTGCACCTGTCTTGTGCTGAGTGGTGCACAGCTTTAGGCCAGGACCATGCTACTCATTTCTGTGTCCCTAGAGAGCCTAGAAGAGGGCCTGGCATTGCAAGAGTCTAATCAGGTTTTGCTGAATTCCACTGAAATCCAAATGACATACCGGATAGGTGATTTCTTTGACCTGTTCTCGAGTCTCTCTGAAAGCAAACTGCACTAACAACCCCACAGCAGCTGGAAGCTCTCCTTCAATGTTGAGCTTGGCTCCAGGTCTGCTTGCATGAGCTGTGTGGAACAGCTGACGAGGAGTCTGCCCATAGGTTTTTATCATGGTTTCCAGTGCCCGTCTCTGAACTGGATCTTCAACTGCAGAGACATCCATTCCAAAATATGTCTATACAGTACAAGAGGAAAAGAACAAGAGACATGTAGCATAAAGCAAAACTTGGCAATAATACCAAAGGGAAAAACAATACTTTCTTTTCTTTTCTAGACAATGGTTTACTCCTCTCTATTTCAAATGGAAATGACTTAAAATTGTTTTTGATCATTAATGGTCTGAGATCAGAATAGAAGTAATCAATGTTTCTGAATCGGTGAACAAAAATAGTGTATCTTGACTATTGGTTTTAATTAGTATATTTATAAAAGTCCTTTCTAATTTAAGACCTGAGAATATGTATGACTTCATGCATAATACCAAGTTACTGAAGAAGTTGCTTGTCCAAAGTGATATATAGGAAAAGGCAAAATGAAATTAAAAAACAATGCTGGTAGGTAGTTCAAGAGAACATTATTTAGGTTCTAAAGAAAATTATAAGTGATTCTGAAAGAGTAGCAATAAAAATTACAATCTCTTTAATGTAAAGGGTATTATTACACGTTTCTTCTTAGTGCTGTCATCTCTTAAAATTAGATAGAGAGCAATGTGCATTTACCTGTTTATTTCTAAAGCTAGCAGTCAGTAGCTGAGTACAGATTGGCCATATTTTGTGCATACCTACTTGAAGAGTTTAGCTTTTGGCATTTAATCAATCATAGCAACTTTCATTTACATATCTAGATATAACATTTCTGTAAGTGCCAAAATAAAATTTCAAAGATACTTAACAAGTCAAATAATCTTCAACACTATTCCCCTCACCATCAATCCCAGCACCAGGGATCAAATATTTGTTACAGATGCACATCTAAGCAGGGCATTTGTAACAGCTATTTGACTTAATGTACTTAAAAAAAAAATCAAATGATGATTCGTATAATGCTACAGACAGAATTCTTTTAAAGTTTATTTTTTTCTCATTCTGTAGATCATCTGTTTGCTCTGTTAATTATTTCCTTGGCTGTGCAGAAGCTTTTTAATTCAATCAAGTCCCATTTATTTATTTTTGCTGTAGCTGTGATTGCCATTGGGGTCTTCTTCATAAATTCTTTGTCTAGCCTGATATCTAGAAGAGTTTTTCCAATATTTTCTTCCAGAATTCTTATGGATTCATGCCTTACATTTAAGTCCATTATCCATCTTGAGTTAATTTTTGTGAGTGGTGAGAAGATGAATCCTGTTTCATTCTTCTGCATGTGGCTATCCAGTTATCCCAGCACCATTTATTGAATAGGAATTCTTTTCCCCAGTGTATATTGTTGTCTGCTTTGACAAAGATCAGTTGGCTGTATGTGGATGGTTTTATATCTAGGTTTTCTGTTTGGTTCCATTGGTCTATGTCTCTATTTTTGTGCCAATACCATATTGTTTTGGTTACTATAGCCTTATAGTATAGTTTGAAGTCTGGTAATGTGATGCCTCCCAGCTTGTTCTTTTTCTTAAAATTGCTTTGCTATTTGGATTCTTTTCTGGTTCCACATGAAGCATAGAATTGTTTTTTCTAGATCTCTGAAATATGACATTGGTATTTTGATGGAGATTGCATTGAATCTGAAGATCACTTTGGGTAGTATGGACATTTTAACAATGTCAATTCTATGAATCCATGAGCATGATATGTTTCTCCACTTGTTTGTATCATCTGTGATTTCTTTCCTCAAGCTATACATCTGATAAAGGACTAATAACCAGAATCTACAAAGAACTCAAGCAAATCAGAAAGAAAAAAATCAAACAGCCCCATTAAAAAGTGGGCAAAAGACCTGAACAGAAACTTCTCAAAAGAAGATAGACAAATGGCCAATAAACATATGAAAAAATATTCAACGTCATTAATCATCAGGGAAATGGAAATCAAAACCACAATGAACTATCACTGTACCCCTGTTAGAATGGCTTCTATTAAAAAGTTCAAAAACTATAGATGCTGGCATAGATGCAGAGAGAAAGGAATGCTTATACACTATTGGTGGGACTGCAAATTAGTACAACCTCTATGGAAAATAGTATGGAGATTCCTCAACGAACTAAAAGAAGACATACCATTTGATCTAGCAATCCCACTACTGGGTATTTACCTAAAGGAAAAGAAGTTATTTTATCAAAAAGACACCTGCACTCAAATGTTTACTGTAGCACAATTCACAATTGCAAAGATGTGGAATCAACCCAAGTGCCCATCAATTCATGAGTGGATTAACATAATGTGGTATATGTATACCCTGGAGTACTCCTCAGCCATGAGGAAGGATGACTTAATGACAAATTAAGGATGACTTAATTTGGATGGAACTGGAGATCATTCTCCTAAGTGAAGTATCTAAAAAATGGAAAAACAAATACCACATGTCTCACTATTAAATTGGAATTGATGAACACACATGTACAAAGAGGGAAGTACATCTCAAAGGAAATCAAGCGGAGGGGGTGCAGAGGGGATGTGGGAAAACTACTCAAGTGTTACAAAAATGATCCATATAACCAAAAACATTTGTATCCGCATAATACTTTGAAATTAAAAAAATTATTTTAAAATATGACTTCTTTATATTCTGTGATATTGGTTTCTGTATATTAGTGAATGATGAATTAAGGTCAAAAGGCATTTCTACATGTCTTTTAACAAATGTTAACACTTATTTGTACTTAATTCTTAGGACATATTATCCTATATGAATTTCCTTCCTCATTTATGAGGTTGGTATTTACAAATTTACATTTTACAAATTTATACATTTAGGTAGAGAGAGGTTAAACTATTTGCCCAAGATCACATAAGTGGCAAAGTCACAGAGTGAGGATTTGAACTCAATTCTTAATTCAGAGACTGTGTACTTAATCACTACTTTGTTTTGTCTCATGAATTGATTTTTATTAAATTCTTAAGAACAATGGCATAAGCTCTGTCTTTTAAAAGTACTAAAGTCCCAAAGAATTAGTGAAAATTACATTTGGATGAGAATTACCTTGTATATTTAGTCTTCAAATACTTTTCATGTGAATTTTATGTTAGAATAACTGAAAAGATGGTGCAGGATTGCAGGCACAAAGTATATTGAAGTTAACGTCAAAATTCCTAATTGCATTAAAAGTCTCATTTTAAGATTGTGAACCAAAATAAAATTTTAAGGCTCCCCCCCACCGACTGACTGAATGGACCCCTCCTGGCCAAAGAAATATCCTAAAATTGTTTGCCAGGAGGAGGGAGGTCAGACATGCTTCATCATGCCTCTCTCCCTTCTTGGAGTCCTTTGTGACCCACTGACAGGCCTAAGGGTATGCAAGACAAACCTGCAGGTCCTCAATTTGCATAACAAATCTATGTCCGGTGGCTTATCTCTGATAACCATTCCTTATGTTAAAACATTCCAA
>CAUYRT010106718.1:0-18583 GCA_963574885.1 Lepilemur ruficaudatus
ATTTAGTTGGCCAATTAATTTCTTTCTATTTATAGTAGAGATGGGGTCTCGCTCTTGCTCAGGCTGGTTTCGAACTCCTGACCTTGAGCAATCCGCCTGCCTCGGCCTCCCAGAGTGCTAGGATTACAGGCATGAGCCACCCCGCCCGGCCAGATTTTTTCTATATATTTTTAGTTGGCCAATTAATTTCTTTCTATTTTTAGTAGAGACAGGGTCTCGCTCTTGCTCAGGCTGGTTTCGAACTCCTGACCTTGAGTGATCCGCCCACCTTGGCCTCCCAGAGTGCTAGGATTACAGGCGTGAGCCACCGCGCCCAGCCCTGGTCCTTTGTTTTTGTCACTATTTTATCATATGAATTTTTATTGTAAGCTACTACAGATCTTTTTTGTAGTGAGGTTAGATAAAAATAAACCCTTTATTGAGTTTACAAATTTACACTACACAGCCTGATTTTAGGTGTTGAACAAGATGTAAAGATGAGTAATTTATGGTTCTAGCCTCCAAGGAACAAAATTTTTAACTGGGGACACAAATGAAGGAATTAGGGAAAATAATCACTTAATAGTATTGTATAGACCTTAGAATCTTAAAGTATATGTTAAATTTATGAAGGTATGTTAAGATCTATAAAATACCAGTAAGTTGTGATCTGATAAAATAAGTTAATATCTGATACAAACCATATAGAGTCTGGAAACTGGATTGGAGAAGAAGAAAGTTAGTATTTACTCAGCTTTGTGCAAGTTTGTCTTAGTTTTTTAGACGTTTCTCTAGAGTAAACAGCAGTGTATTTGTCATCTGCAACAAGGCACGGATATTGCTAAGAACAGCCAGGTTCCCTGCTCTGATTCTGTAAACATCGAATAACCTCTACACCGTAACTTTGTTCCCTGAGCAGATCAGTCTGGATGTCAGGCCAGGTGTAGCTCTAATAAAAATTAAAATCAATCATCCTTAATTATTAAACTGTCTCTTGTGAGGTTGAATTTTTTTTTTTTATCAGATCTCCAGGGCCTGGATACCTCTGGGTGAACTGATAGCATTGGGTTTCTAAGGTGGAGGCCCAGCCCCTGGAGTAACTGGGGTGCAGGTCACTGACACAGCCAGCCACCTACCTCTGCTGCAGAAGGTGGGGACCTCAGACGATGAGGGCCACCAGAATAACACCCAGGGTTACTCAAAGTTGGGTCAAGACACTCAGGTGCCATTTTCCCCACCACAACATCCTCAGCCAAGAGAGAGGGCAACTCATCTTACAACCCAGGGATGTAATTTAGATAAGGGGCTGGACCCACACAGGATTATAAAGACACTAGGAGGAAAAGCATTAGTAGATGGAAGCAAGAGTTTAATCAAGTCCCTCTTCTTCCATGAAGCCTTTCCTGTCTCATTTTTTAAATTTCATAATCAAGTGTCAAGCAATTTTTTTTCTTTTTTTGCTATATTAGTAACTGGAAAGTGGCTACTCTGGATGAGGCCCTCTGAAGAACTGGAGGATGTTTTTGTTTTTGTTCTTTTTTTTATTTTTTAAGAGACAAGGTCTCACTCTCTTGTCTGTTGCTCTGGATGGAGTACAGTAGCATGATCATAGCTCACTGCAGCCTCAAGTGATCCTCCTGCCTCAGCCTCCCAAGTAGCTGGGACTATAGGCACATGCCACCATGCCCAGCTAATTTTTCTAATTTTTCTATTTTTTTATAGAAACAGGGTTTGCTGTGTTGCCCAACCTGGTGTTGAAATCCTGGCCTCAAGCATTCATTCCTCCCACCTCCACCTCTCAAAGTGCTGGGATTACAGGCATGAGCCACCTTTCCTATTTCAGACAACACTGAGCTCCCTATTCTGTGAACACCCATCATACTCGTTCATTCAGCAGTCATTTGGTGAGCGCCTGTGTGTGCGCAAAGTTGTGGTGCCTGAGTAGGATTAAGACGTGGTCCCTGCCTTCCCAAAGCCTCCCATCCTGTGGACTCTCCCTTGATGGTCCACTCCCTTCCCACTGCAGCTGCAGTCAGGTCCTCACTGGCTCTTGCTTGATCTCACTCAAAAACCTTCTGACATATTTTACCACCCCTTGCCCCGGCAACAAAAACCATGATATAATTCTTACTAGATTAGTATTCCCAAGTCACAGCTAGAATCACATTACTCTTTTGCTCAGAATTCTTCAGCTCCCTGTTGCCAACTGAATAACATCCAAGCTCCTTTAGCCTGACCCAACCATAATGCCCACTACTCTCTTTCTTGCACCCCACTCTTCAGCCAAATTTGATGAATTGCTGTTTGTACATGCCCCATAATGTTTCCTGTGTTGATCATGTCACCTCCATTTAGAATGTCTTTCTTCCCCATTTTAAAGGGCCAGTTCAAAATCACCTCTCATAAAGCCTTCCCCAATGTCCCACATCTAAAATAATTGTTCTCTGAATTCTTACAGACTTTTAGCCTCACTTATCTGAAGACATACACTATTCTACCTTGTATTAGATTCCCTTGGCAGCCTGTCAGTGCAAGAGCAAGATCTCTGATTTATTCTTGTACCCCTCCATTGAACTGTGCACATGGTAGGTACTCAAATATTTTTTCTATCAAAGAGGTTCTTAAAGTGTGTTCCACAGACCTCGAGGGGTCTACAAGGACAAAATTATTTTTATAATAATGTCAAGACATTATTTACCTTTTTTCCTAGCTTCATGTTTATGCGAGGCAAGCTTTTCTTCATATACTCCAACCCAAACAATTTTATCTATAACAATAAATAAAATATCAAAACAGGTATGAGAATCCAGCTGTTTTCTTTTTAGCCACACATTAAAGAGATTTGCAAAAATGTAAAACAATGCCACTAATTTTTTTGCTTTGCAAAATATTTCCTATGAAAAATAACTATGTTAATATATAATGGATTCATTGTTGTTTTTGAATTAATGCATACTTTTTTTAAAGTTCTGTTTTTCTAATATGGTAAATATTGATAGATATATAGATGATAAATCTTTGGGGTTCTCTATAATAAAGAGACTAAAAGTGTTTTGAGACCAAAAGATTGGAGAACTTCTGCACTGGGATTACATTTCTTCCTCTAATGCTCCAGTGTCATGGCCTCTGTATCCTTTAGTAAAGGTGTTCCTTATAACTCTCCTTTTCTACCAATTACCTTTATTATAGTCTCCAACTTTTCTAAGCTCTGAGCTACACTGTTTGTCCTGTTAATGTCTTTCTTTACCCTAAGACTTCCTAGCACTGTTCTTCCTCCGTTTGTAATCTGGATTGATTGCTTTCTTAGCTTACTGCCAGCTCTTGTTGTGGAACTTCCCTTCACTTATTGCTTTATTGTACCCACTATTTCTTGAGTCCCTGGTATTCCTTTTTTTCACTCCTTTGTTTTGCTGGAGTATATCCTCAGGAGATTTCCTGAGATGAATTGGAGGTACCTTTTTGAGTCTGTTACATGTTTGAAATGTCTTTAATTCTATATAGGATTGATATTTTAGCTAGTTTTAAAATTTTATAAAAATACTTCTGTCTTAGAAATGTATTATCTTTTAGCATACAGTGTTGTTGATAAGTAGTCTGGTTTTTATTCCTTTGTAGGTAAATTTCTGGAAGCTTCTGGAATCTTTTATACTTAATATGAACTGTCATAATGATGTGTCTAGATATGGACTTTTTTTTCATTTATTGTGCTGGGTGCTCAGTGTGCCTGGAGATGTGTATTCTACTAGAAAACTCTCTTTTGTTTCTTATTTTAAAAAGTGCCTTCTATTCTTTCATTTCCACTGTTCTCACTTTTTTTTTCTTTTGAGTCAGAGTCTCACTTTTCACCACTAGAGTGCAGTGGTGTCATCATAGCTCAATGTAACCTCAAACTTCTGGGTTCAAGGGATCCTCCTGCCTCAGCCTCCCAAGTAGCTGGTACTGTGCTCAGCTAAATTTTCTATTTTTTGTAGAAATGGGGTCTCAGTCAGGCTGGCCTCAAACTCCTGATCTCAAGTGATCCTCTTGCCTCGGCCTCCCAAAGCGCTACAAGCTGAGCCACTGTGTCCAGCCTCTGTTCTCACTTTCTGGAACTCTTGCTAGTTAGATGTTGAACCTCCTAGATCAAATCTTTGTCTTTAGTATTTTTTCCTCTCATCTGTTTTTCATCTGTCTTTTTGTTCTGTATTCTGAGAGATTATCATGACTTCATCCTCCAATCCACTTATCAAAAATTTTAATCTTTAAAAATAAAGTACATGTATACATATATATAGTCATGCATCACTTAACAATGGGGATACATTCTGAAAAATGTGTTGTTAGGCAATGTTGTCATTGTGTGAACATCACAGTGCACTTATACAGACCTAGATGGCATACCCTACTACACACCTAAGCTGTATGGTATAGTCTGTTTCTCCTAGGCTACAAACCTGTGGAGCATGTTAGTATCCTGAATACTATGGGCAATTGTAACACAATGGTGAGTATTTGTATATATAAGCAGATCTAAATAGAGAAAAGGTACAGTAAAATTATGGTATAAAAGATCAAAAACGGTACACTTGTACAGGGTACTTATCATGAACGGAGCTTGCAGGACTGGAAGTCTCTCAGGGTGAGTCAATGAGTGGTGAATGAATGTGAAGGCCTAGGACCTTACTGTACTCTACCGTAGACTTTATAAACACTGTGCATTTAGGCTACACTAAATTTATTAAAAATATTTTTCTTTCTCCAATAATAAATTAACCTTGACTTACTGTAACGTTTTAACTTTATAAACTTTAAAATTTTTTTAACTTTTTGACTTTTTTATAACACTAACTTAAAACACAAGCACATTATACAGCTATACAAGAATATGTTATTTAAATTCTTATTCTATAAGCTTTTTCCTACTTTTATTTTTAACTTTTTAAACTTTATTGTGAGCCGGCACAGTGGCTTGCACCTGTAATCCTAGCTACTCCGGGGACTGAGACAGGAGGATTGCTTGCCAGGATCTCGAGACCAGCCTGGATGATGTAGTGAGACCCTGTCTCAACAACAACAACAACAACAAAACATCAAAAATTTTTATTGTTAAAAACTTAGAAACAGATACACATGTTAGCCTAGGACCTACACAGAGTCCGGATAATCAATATCACTGTCTTCTACTTCCATATTGTCACCCTGGAAGGTCTTCAGAGGCAATAACACGCATGGAGCTGTCATCTCCTGTAATGATAGTGCCTTATTCTGGAATAACTTCTTGAAGGACCTGCCTGAAGCTGTTTTACAGTTATTTTTTTTAAAAAAGTAGGAGTATACTCTAAATAATAAAAAAATACAATAAATATATAAACCAGTAACATATTATCATTATCAGATATTATGTACCATACACAATTGTATGTGCTATACTTTTACATTACTGGCAGTATGGTAGGTTTGTTTACACTAGCATCACCACAAATGTGAGTAATACACTAGGACATCACTAGGCAATAGGACTTTTTTAGCTGCGTTATAATCTTATAACACATACGCATTGTACAGTTATAAAAATTTTCCTTATTCATATCCTTTGTCAATAAGCTTTTTCCTATTTTTAGATTTTTTTTTTTAACTTCTTAAACTTTATCATGAGCTGAGCACTGTGGTGCACACCTGTAATCCCAGCTACTCAAGAGGCTGAGGTGGGACGATTGCTTGAGCCCAGGAGTTCCAGACCAGCCTGGATGATTTAGCAAGACCCTGTCTCAAAAAAAAAAAAAAAAAAAACCCACAAACTTTCTTAAAAACTAAAACATAAATGCACACATTAGCCTAGGCCTACATAGAGTCCAGATAATCAATATTAGTATCTGTGGTATATGCAGTCTGTCCTTGACCCCGATGTTGTTATGCTATGAATGCCTGTATATTAGTCACAGGGAGACTCTTTTTCTCTCATTGTCCTTTTTTCATGGCATCCTGTTTTTTAGTTTATGGGTGTATTAACCATAAATATGGGTGCATCTCACATACTTATGGGTATAGTAATTAGATAAGTTTTTTTTTCTTTTTAAATTCTGTTCCCTAATTATTTCTGGGTTTTTTTATGGTCATTTTTCCCCCTCCTTTTAGTTTTTCATGTTCATATCACAGGCTTTCTCTAAATGGTCATTGATAATAGTTCATATTCAAGAATACAACTATAGGCCGGGCGCGGTGGCTCATGCCTGTAATCCTAGCACTCTGGGAGGCTCAGGCGAGAAGATCGCTCAAGGTCAGGAGTTCGAGACCAGCCTGAGCAAGAGCGAGACCCCGTCTCTACTATAAATAGAAAGAAATGAATTGGCCAACTAAAAATATATAGAAAAAATTAGCCAGGCATGGTAGCACATACCTGTAGCCCCAGCTGCTTGGGAGGCTAAGGCAGAAGGATTGCTTGGGCTCAGGAGTTTGAGGTTGCTGTGAGCCAAGGTGACTCCACGATACTCTAGCCTGGCAACAGAATGAGACTCTGTCTCAAAAAAAAATAAAGTAAAAAAATAAAAGAATAAAACTATAATCCCAGCACTTTGGGAGGCAGAGGTGGGAGGATCACTTGAGGCCAGGAGTTCGAGACCAGCCTGGGTAACACAGCAAGACCTTGTCTCTACAAAAAGAGTTTTTTAAAAGTTTACAAAGATTAACACTGTAGAAAGCTGCCAGGTGGGAGGAGAAAGAGCCAGCCATTATAATAACTAAACTCCAGAATGAGGGCAGCTTTATATTAGGTGACAGTGTTCATACTGGGTACTTTGATTTTCATAGATAATTCTTACATTTCTTTACAGAAGAACTTTCCCATTTTTGCCTAGCTTTAGACCAATCTGTACTAAGAAGTGGGAGGAACTCTTTTTTGCATATGGCCATTCCCTACCTGAAACCTTGAGTCCGCCTTGTCAGAATACACAATTGTCCTCTGAATGCACTCTTCAGTTTTCCTTGCTTAAATGTTTTTTCCATTCCCCTTAGTAGTAGCCAAAGTCTCATCTCTTTTAGAGTCATCCCAGCCCCATTATTGTCCATGCCGTTAATTTGCCTATAGTCATATGCCCCTTTTGGACAGAAAGCATATTTTAATAATCTTGGTGCTTAGCGAAAACCTTGTACATACTGGATACTCAGAATGTTTTGTTATGTGAAGTAAATACTGTTGCATTTGTACCTTTGTAACTAGTAGGCACTTAGGAAAGATTTATTGAATGAGGGGGTTGAGGAGAGTGGGCAGCAGGCTGAGATAGTGTCTTGGCCCTGCACCCTTGAGGAAGCCCACCCACGGAGGAGGAGATGGGCTTTTCTCCAACACTGCCCTCTCTGCCTTCTGAGCTCTACCGGAGACCTTACATTTTCCCAGGGTGGGAAGCCTAACGGGCCCCTTTGGCACCTCCCCCCACCTCCGCCTTGCTACATTGTGAACATACTTCTCAAATCGGAATTTGATCACCAAAAAGAAGAATTTGTACGTGTTTTATAAGAAAACTTAAAATATGAATTAGAGATTGCAGTACTGGAGAAAGATGAACTACATAGTCAGCTGCTTAGTGCTGATCCCACAAGGGACAGCAAATGAGTGGAGGTACTTGTTCAAGAAAGTCCATTTCTTTCGGAAATTAAAATATTCAGAGGCTGAAGTAGCAACATTTAGGGGCTGAAAAAGAGAATTCTGGTCCTCAGGTAGAAAGAAAATGTCAGAAGAATACAGGTGTGGCAGCTGGCTGAGATGCAGGCCACAGTCAGATCCCTGGAGGCTGAAAAAGTCAGCTAAACAATAGGCCAAATGCTTGGAAAAAGAGCTACAATCAAGCAAAGAACAAAATAAAAAATGAAAAATCTGACTTGAAACAGTAAATCAGTAGTTTTCAGATTCAAGTGACCTAACTTGCAGAGTCAGAGAGTGACTTGCACAATTCAAACCAAATCCTCAAGGAAATGATGGAGAAGTTAAAACAGGAATGCCAAATTTTAGGAAGTCAAGCTGAAAAAGTGCAGCTAGAAGTTGAAGACATTGAAAGAGGAACAGACCAGTGTCTGGAAGAAAAGTATACACTTCATGAATGTATCACAGAGAAGAAATGTACAATCAAGCTGGAGAGAAACTGCAGTGAGCTGCAATTGCCCAGAAAAATTAAAAATCTCGTCATGAAAACAAATTGAAGAGATTGCAGGAGAAAGTGGACATCTCGGAGGCAAATAGAGAATTGGCAACAGAAAGCCAGGTATTAAATAGACAAAATGTTCCATTTGAAGAATATACAAAACTTCAAAAAAGACTAAAGGATGTACGGAGAGGACATAATGAATTTTGAAGTTTAATTTCGGTTTATAACATTTGTCCGGCATCAATCCTGTTAGCTTTCAGTCATCAACCATGGAATTATCCTTTCCTCATATGCAGGAGGAATAGCGTCAAAGGGTACTAACTCTTTTTTTTTTTTTTTTTTTGAGACAGAGTCTCACTCTGTTGCCCACGCTAGAGTGCCCTGGTGTCAGCCTAGCTTACAGCAACCTCAAACTCCTAGGCTCAGGTGATCCTCCTGCCTCAGCCTCCCAAGTAGCTGGGACTACAGGCATGTGCCACCATGCCCGGCTAATTTTTTCTATATATTTTTAGTTGGCCAATTAATTTGTTTCTATTTTTAGTAGAGACAGGGTCTTGCTCTTGCTCAGGCTGGTCTCGAACTCCTGACCTTGAGCGATCCTCCCGCCTTGGCCTCCCAGAGTGCTAGGATTACAGGCGAGAGCCAGCACGCCCGGCTTGGGAACTAACTCTTTACCTGGCAAAAGACTAGAGAACTAGAAACAATACAAAGGAAAAAAATAGAGGAACTTGGATCTCCTAGGGAATGATGTTCTTGGAGAAAAGGCAGTTTGAAAGGGGTAAAATCAGAGACTCAATAAAACTTGAAGTTTTAAAATATGTGGCATTTAGATACTTTATTACTGTTTGACAAAACACTTGAATGTGCTTCAGGGAAAGGTACCAGCTACCTGCTGTATTTCATGAGTGTCAGGATATTAGGATCATGCTAATGACAAGTGGAACATGAAAAAAAAACGGTTTCAGAGATATTTAGAATACTTATTGACAGCCCTTTGAAATGTAAAAAAATAATAAAAGGCACTAGTTAGGGGGAAAGGATTTATTGAATGACAGAGTTGCAATGGGAGGGACTAATCCATGTGATTGTAATTTTAGGTGCCTGTGGCATTTGATGATGTCTCCATCTACTTTTCTACTCCAGAGTGGGAAAAATTAGAAGAATGGCAAAAGGAACTTTACAAGAATATCATGAAGGGCAACTACGAGTCTCTCGTCTCCATGGGTGAGGCTAAGTGTTGGCACCGTTTGAATGAGATGACAGCAGCTTAGAATAGTTCCTTTTCCTCTAGTGTCTTCGTTTTCTCTATCCTCACCTAAGATTCTGGTTCCAAGGCAAAGATATCCAATTCACACTTGCTAAATAGAAATCATCATCTCTCCTTTTGCCAAATTATAGGACAGAGAGTGAAGTTCAGGGTTATGGGTGTGTCAGCTGATGGTTTCCATGGGTATCCTTCACTTTGAAAGGAGCTTGATTTCTCCCCTCGAGGCACACTGTGACTCAAGGAGTGGGTAGGCAGTGCTCACTCGGCACATGTGCTTTCCCCACACATTACATTTCCTCTTACCTGCTTTCCTGAATGGATGGCCATAGTTGGAGGTGGATGGATGGGGAAAAGTGATATGGGATCTAAAAGAAATTCCCTGGGACTGTGGACCTCAAAGCTTCAGGTCAGCCTCGATGGCAATTAGTTGTCATCCTCATTTATTTCTTTGTTGTACACACTCTCTCTTTTTCATCTCCTAGATTATGCTATGAATCAACCTGATGTCTTATCACAGATTCAACCAGAAGGAGAACATAATACCGGGCACCAGGCAGGGCCAGAGGAAAGTGAGATTCCCACAGACCCCAGTGAAGGTAAGTGGGAGAAGAGATTATCCACTGCTCATCCCCCTTTCCTGGTCAGAGAATGTGGCTCAGAGAAGCAGGACTTAGGGGCTTCTAGAGCCATTCGGTGCTAAAGCAACTAGACTTTGGATCATTAGGTGTCTAAAAGTATGAAGGAGCTTAGATATCACCTTGTCCAATGCCTTCATCCATCAATCAATACCACACATCTAAGGGTGGTTAATTGCACTTCCCAACAAAAGTACTAAGACCTAGCTATTTAGTAAAATAAACATGTCCTTCCATGATAAAGGAAGCAATCACCATCATCTGGAGTGAAGTGGCTTGAGGGAATATACACATGACCCTTCAGGAGTGCTGCAGGGACTAGACATCTGCATAATCCTTCCAAAGTGTGTGGAACCAATGGACTCTGAAGATACCCACCTGGGCATCATGGATTCTGCCAGGTCTGGGGAGCCAGCCATCACTGACTCTTCCTAACTTTTTGATTGGCAGCTGCTTAATATTGTGTGGGAAGGACTGCTAGCCCAAGTCCAGTTGTATTGTTTCTCTCATATCCTACCTTTGTTGTCAGAAAATTATCATATACTTTTTTTCTTTGTTGGCTAGAAGCTCACAGAAAATTTGTCCTCCATACATCTCTCTTAGATTAATTTCTCTTACAACACCCCCCCCGTCCCATACACTATCTTTTTTCTAACATTTTATTATGAAAACTTTTAACTAGAAAAGTTGAACTATTAATAGTTTTATAGTGAACACCTAGATATCCAGCACCTAGATTCCACCACTGACATTATCCCATCCTTCCTTATCATGCATATCTCCATCCATCAACTTACTCTATTTTCAATGTATTTTAAAATCAGTAGAAATATCTTAATATTTCTCTCTAAATAGTTCAGCATGAATATCATTAACCTAGAGTTCAATATTTTTTAGCTAAATTTTATATACAATGAAATGCCCAAGTCTTAATTGTACATTCTCTGAGTTTTGAGCAATGCATACATCTGTCACATATCTATTGCATTTAAGAATGTATGGATGATTGCATTTAAGCAATATAACAGGTTGAATTTGATTAATCTGTATATCATAGATATAAGTAATGATATTAGAATATCAACCATAAAGATGAGTGAGTTGATTACAAAATGATTTATTATTGGTAATATCTCTTTGGTCTACATTTTAGTTACCTAACATACCCCTCAGTAAGTATAAATGACTATATCATTTTCTTTTTTGGGATGGGTAAAAAAGATACAAGTAATTTGGTTGTATAATGATGTATCAAATTTTCATTTAGCTTCTATCTTTATCAATTTGTTTTTACCGTGGTTTTTAAAACACCATTTCTGGGTAGTCAACCTACGTATTATACTTTAATATATTTTTATTGAAAATTAACAAACAGGCCGGGTGTGGTGGCTCATGCCTGTAATCCTAGCACTTTGGGAGGCCGAGGCAGGCGGATCGCTCAAGGTCAGGATTTCGAAACCAGCCTGAGCAAGAGTGAGACCCCCGTCTCTACTAAAAATAGAAAGAAATTAGTTGGCCAACAAAAATATATAGAAAAAATTAGCTGGGCATGGTGGTGCATGCCTGTAGTCTCAGCTACTTGGGAGGCTGAGGCAGTAGGATCGCTTGAGCTCAGGAGTTTGAGGTTGCTGTGGAGTAGGCTGATGCCAACAACAGGTGAGACTCTGTCTCAAAAAAAAAAAAAAAGAAAGAAAATTAACAAACAACATAAGCTTTCAATTTATTTAATACTCTGGATTTTATTTGTTATAATTTTAGCTTGCATTGGTGATTATCAATCTAGGTATTTACCAGAACTTGAGAATAGGACTCACATAACATTGACTGATCAATATGAAACATTAAAAAAAAATCAAACTATATGTGTCTATCCTTTAGTACCTTTATGTTTTCCCCTTTTAGGTTTAATTACATATTCATGACTTTTTTTTTTTTCTTTTTTTGAGACAGAGTCTTTCTCTGTCACCAGGGCTAGAGTACAGTGGCATCATCATAGCTCACTGCAACCTCTAGCTCCTGAGCTCAAGCAATCCTCCTGCCTCAGCCTCCTGAGTAGCTGGGACTACAGGCGCACACCACACGCCCGGCTAATTTTTTCTATTTTTAGTAGAAATGGGATCCTGCTCTTGCTGAGAACCAGTTTTGTTTTATTTTGTTTTTTTTATGAGACAGAGTCTCACCCTGTTGCCTGGGCTGAAGTGCTGTGGCATCAGCCTAGCTCACAGCAACCTCAAATTCCTGGGCTCAAGCAATCCTGCCTCAGCCTCCCAAGTAGCTGGAACTCTGGCATGCACCACCATGCCCGGCTAATTTTTTTCTATATATTTTTTGTTGTCCAGCTAATTTCTTTCTATTTTTAGTAGAGATGGGGTCTTGCTCTTGCTCAGGCTGGTCTCAAACTCCTGAGCTCAAACAATCCACCTGCTCTACCCGCCTTGGCCTCCCAGAGTGCTAGGATTACAGGCATGAGCTACCACGCCTGGTCAGAACCAGTTATTTAATAAAATAAATATTTACTTAGTTGTATGGCTCTAGTTAGTTAAATGGCCAGAGAAACTTTTAGACTTTTAGCATTGTCATTCAAAAAAGAAGGATTAACTTCTTGGGATTGCTCAAGTTCAATGAATACATACTTAGCCAGTGGACTGTAGTAACAACTGCTTATATTTCTGGAGAACTGGCCTATTACTTTTTTAGCTCTCCATAGCTTTTGTGGTTAACTAATATTGTAACAAAAGACTGGAAAAATTTCAAATGCCCTTCAATTGAGAACTCTTAAATAAACAATGTTGCAGTACAACTATAAAAAATGAGAAAGATCTCCAGAATATTCTTAAGTGAAAAATCAAAGTATAAAATAATTTGTATAGTATGACACATTATGTTAAAGAGGGAAAATAAGAATATATATATACATATAATAGTCCCCTTTTACCTGAGGTTTCACTTTCCATGGTTTCAGTTACCCCTGGTCAACTATGGTCCAAAAATATTAAATGGAGGCTGTGCAAGGCTCATGCCTGTAATCATAGCACCTTGGGAGGCTGAGGCAGGAGGATTGTTTGAGGCCAGGAGTTTGAAACTAGCCTGAGCAACATATCAAGACCCTGTCTCTACAAAAAATAGAAAAATTAGCCAGACACAGTGGTACGTGCCCGTAGTCCCAGCTACTTGGGAGGCTGAGGCAGGAGGATGACTTAAGCTTGGGTGTTTGAGGTTGCAGATGATGTCACTGCAGTCTAGCCCAGGTGTCTCAAAAACAAAAACAAACAAGCAAAAATATTAAATGGGAAATTCCAGAAGTAATTCATAAGTTTTAAATTGCATTTTCTGAGCAGCGTGATGAAATCTTGCACTATCCTGCTTCTTCCCCCCTAGTACTGAGTCATCCCTTTGTCCAGTGAATCCACACTGTATAGCCTACTTGCCTGTTAGTCACCTAGTAGCCATCTCTACTGTGATGGTACAACAGTGCTTGTGTTCAAGAATCCCTTATTTTACTAAATAATGTCTCCAAAGTGCAAGAGTAGTGATGGTGACAATTTGGATATGCCAAAGAGAAAACATCAAGTGCTTCCTTTAAGTGAAAAGGTGAAATGTTTTAACTTCATAAGGAAGGAAAGTTGTATGCTGAGGTTGCTAAGATCTACGATTAGAATGAATGAATCTTCTATCTGTGAAATTGTGAAGAAAGAAAAAGAAATTAATGCTAGTTTTGCTGTCCCATCCTAAACTGTAAAAGTTACGGCCACAGTGTGTGATAAGTACTTAGTTAAGATGGAACTGGCATTAAAGGCAAGTACAAGGCCAGACGTGGTGGCTCACGCCTGTAATCTTAGCACTCTGGGAGGCCAAGGTGGGTGGATTGCTCAAGGTCAGGAGTTCGAAACCAGCCTGAACAAGAACGAGACCCCCTCTTTACTAAAAATACAAAGAAATTAATTGGCCAACTAAAAATATATATAGAAAAAATTAGCTGGGCATGGTGGCGCATGCCTGTAGTCCCAGCCACCGGAAAGGCTGAGGCAGATGGGTTGCTTGAGCCCCGGAGTTTGAGGTTGCTGTGAGCTAGGCTGACGCCAGGGCACTCACTGTAGCCCGGACGACAGAGTGAGACTCTGTCTCAAAAAAAAAAACAAAGGGCAAGTACAGCCAGGCACTGTGGCTCATGCCTGTAATCCCAACACTTGCGGAAGCAGGAGAATGAGACCCTGTCTCTTCAAAAAAAAAAAAAAAAAAAAAGAGGGGAGGGGCAAGTGCAGGCATACCTCAGGGATAATGCGGGTTCACCGTAATAAAGTGAGTATTGCAATAAAGTGAGTTACACGAATTTTTTTGTTTCCCAGTGCATATAAGAGGTATGTGTACACAATACTGTAGTGTATTAAGTGCAATAGCATTATGTCCAAAAAAGCAATGTACATACCTTAATTAAAATACTTTATTGTTAAAAAATGCTAATAATCACCTGAGCCTTCAGTGAGTCCTAATCTTTGCTGGTGGAGGTTCCTGCCTTGACATTAATGGTTGCTGACTGATCAGGCTGATAGTTAATGAAGGTTGAGGTGGCCACAGCAATTCTTAACATTAGAGAACAGTGAAGTTTGCCACATCAATTGTCTCTTCCTTTCACAAAAGATTTCCCTATAGCATGTGATGCTGCTGGATTACATTTTCCCCACAGTAAAACTTCTGTCAAAATTGGAATCAGTCCTCTCAAACCCTGCTGCTGCTTTATCAACTAGGTTTATGTGGTATTCTAAATCTTTGCTGTCATTTTAACAGTGTTAACAGCATCTTCACCAGGAATAGATTCCATCTAAAGAAACCACTGTCTTTGCTCATCTGTAAAAAGTAACTCCTCATCTGTTCAAGTTTTATCATGAGATGGCAGCAATTCAGTCACATCTTCAGGCTCCACTTCTAGTTCTTTTATTATTTCCACCACATTTGTAGGGACTTCCTCCACTGAAGTACTGAAGTTCTCAGTCATCCATGAGGGGTGGAATCAGCTTTTTCCAAACTTCTGTTAATGTTGCCACTTTGACCACCTTCCATGAATCATGAAAGTTTTTAATGAATCCTTTCCAGAAAGTTTTCGATTTACTTTGCCCAGATCCATCAGAGGAATCAGTATCTAAGGCAGCTATAGCCTTATGAAATGTATTTCTTAAATAATAAGACTTGAAAGTCAAAATTACTCCCTGATCCATGGGCTACAGGATGGATGTTGTGTTAGCAGGCATGAAAACAACATTAATCTCCTTGTATATCTCCATCAGAGCCCTTGGATGACCAGGTGCATTGTCAATGAGCAGTAATATTTTGATACCTGATGACATTAAGGAATTGTGATTTAGGTGTGATAATAGGATGGCAGATTATTTTTTTTTAATTAGCAGTAATATTTTGAAAGGAATATTTTTTTCTGAGCAGTAGGTCTCAACAATAGGCTTAAAATGTTCTGTAAACCATGCTGTAAACAGATGTGCTGTCATTGGGCTTTGTTTTTTTTTACGGAGCACAGGCAGAGTAGATTCAGCATAATTCTTAAGAACCCTAGGGTTTTCAGAATGGTAAATGAGTGTTTGCCTCAAGTTAGTCACCAGCTGCATCATCCCCTAACAAGAAAGTCAGCCTGTCCTTTGAAGCTTTGCTTCTCCTCTCTAGCTTGAAAGTCCTAGATGGCATCTCCTTCTAAGAGAAAGCTGTTTCTCTATGTTGAGAATCTGTTGCTTAGTGTAGCCACCTTCATGAGTGATCTTAGCAGATCTTCTGGATCCCTTGCTGCAGCTTCTACATGAGCACTAGCTGCTTCATCTTGCACTTTTATGTTATAGAGATGGCTTCTTTCCTTAAATCTCACGGCCTTGTTCTAGTTTAGACTTTGGCTTGAGGAAGTGTTACATCTGGTTTTATCTTCTGTCCAGAGAACTAAAACTTTCTCCAATAACAGCAGTAAGGCTATTATATTTCTTACCATTGCTGTGTTCACTGGAGTAGCACTTTTTTTTGTTTTTTTTTTTTTTTTTTGAGCTAGAGTCTCGCTCTGTTGCCCGGGCTAGAGTGCGGTGGCATCAGCCTAACTTATAGCAACCTCAAACTCCTGGGCTCAAGCAATCCTTCTGCCTCAGCCTCCCGAGTAGCTGGGACTACAGTCATGCGCCACCATGCCTGGCTAATTTTTTCTATATGTATCTTTAGTTGTCTAGCTAATTTCTATTTTTTTTTTTTTTTTTTTTTTAGTAGTGAGTGACGGGGTCTTGCTCTTGCTCAGGCTGGTCTCAAACTCCTGACCTCAAGCCATCCTCCTGCCTTGGCCTCCCAGAGTGCTAGGATTACAGGTGTGCGCAACCGCACCTGGCCTGGAGTAGCACTTTGAATTTCCTTCATGAACCTTTCCTTTGCATTCACAACTTGGCTAACTTTGGTATAAGAGCTCTCGCTTTTGGCCTCTCAGCTTTTGACATGCCTTCTTCACTAAGCTTAATCATTTCTAGCTTTTGATTAAAAGTGAGAGATTTGCTACTTTTTCTTTTACTTGAGCACTTATAGGCATTGTACGGTTATTAATTGGCCTAATTTCAATATTTGGCTGAGGAGAGAGAGAGAAACAAAGGAATGGCAGGTCCGTGGACCAATCAGAAAAACACATACGATGTTTATCACTTACGTCCACTGTCTTATATGTGCGTGTTTAGTGGTGCCTCACTAAATTACAATAGTTGCATCAACAGTCACGGATCACTGTTACATATATAATAATGAAAAAGTTTGAAATATTGCAAGAATTACCAAACTGTGCCACAGAAACACAAAGTGAGCACACGCTGTTGGAAAAATGGCACCAGTGAGACAACTTGACACAAAGCTGCTGCAGACCTTCAATTTGTAAAACAAAACAAAACACACACAAGAAACACAGTATCTGCAAAGTGCAATAAATTGAGGTATGCATGTATACACAGGACTCAGTAGTATCTGTGGTTTCAGGCATTCACTGGGGGGCCTGGAACATATCCCCATGATAAGGGAGGACTAATGTATTTATGTATATATTTACAAAGAAATAATAGAAGATTAAAAACCAAAAAGAATGGCTACCTATACAAGGAGGGGAGGAATAAGGATGTAAGCTAGACCTTTCTGAATATACCTTATTTTATAATTTTGATTTTAGAACCCTGTAAATATTTTGCATAAATTTTAAAACAAATTTTTAAAAACACATACTGAAACAACTAAACCTAACTGTGTATCAGGTTGGTGACAACTATGTACAGAAGATTTACTTCAGATAACTTTAAAACATATTTTAACTGTATGTTCCTAGGGGGATAGTTCCTAAAGACTAAAACATGAGACAAATCTTTGAGCTCTTGCCGGGCGCGGTGGCTCACGCCTGTAATCCTAGCACTCTGGGAGGCCGAGGCGGGTGGATCGCTCAAGGTCAGGAGTTCGAAACCAGCCTGAGCAAGAGCGAGAACCCGTCTCTACTTAAAAATAGAAAGAAATTAATTGGGCAACTAAAAATATATAGAAAAAATTAGCCGTTGGGAGGCTGAGGCAGAAGGATTGCTTGAGCCCACGAGTTTGAGGTTGCTGTGAGCTAGCTGATGCCAGGGCACTCACTATAGCCCGGGCAGCACTTTGACAATCTGTCTAAAAAAAAAAAAAAAAATCTTTGAGCTCTTATTTTTGTAAATAATTTGGTATTATTTTGAAACATATTTTTAGATAAAGCAAAGATTATGTTAATGTCATTAGTAACCAAGATTTTCAGGATAAGAGAGAAAAGATACAAAAAGTAAAGGATTTAATTTAAACTCTATAATCTTAAATATGAATCAGAAATATTGACAGTTTTTTTCCTACAAATTATGTATTTTACAGCTTTGTCCATTGAAAAGACCTAGAAGCAATGATAACTGATTAGCAGTTAACAGCCTTGTCATAAATCTCATTTCTCAGAAAGATCATTGATTGTGAGCCTAGAGCAGGAAATGTACAAAGTGTGTGTGGGATGGTTTGTCATAACAGAAACGGAAGAAAGTAGATGTTTGGGGTTGTGCGAAAAGGACATAGAACCAATCTGCAGGGGTTCCCACTGGACAAAGAAGAGACAATTTCAGCATTAAAATGAATAATGACTGCTGGCCTGCACGGTGGCTCATGCCTATAATCCTAGCACTCTGGGAGGCCCAGGCGGGCGGATTGCTCAAGGTCAGGAGTTCGAGACCAGCCTGAGCAAGAGCGAGACCCCGTCTCTACTATAAATAGAAAGAAATTAATTGGCCAACTAAAAATATATAGAAAATATTAGCCGGGCATGGTGGCGCATGCCTGTAGTCACAGCAACTTGGGAGGCTGAGGCAGGAGGATCACTTGAGCCCAGGAGTCTGAGGTTGCTGTGAGCTAGGCTGACGCCACGGCACTCTAGCCCAGGTAACAGAGTGAGACTCTGTCTCAAAAAAAAAAAAAAAAAAAGAATAATGACTGCGATGGATTGAAACTAATTAAATACATATGACATTCTATGAATTGATAATGACAAAAAGTCAAAACCACTTGAATCACATTTGGAG